>MU747953.1:0-27869 GCA_026770625.1 Nicotiana glauca
TCCTAATTAATCCCCTTTTATTTATTTTAATTTTTGGAATTCTTTACTTGGGGTAAAAATCACGTGCTCACAATTGCTATGGGTCAATCTCTATTTCTGTTTGATTCTGGGGGTCAGTGAGTCATTCCTGGAGTTGAAATTGCTGTGTTGGTTGATGTAAACTGTTTTGTTGCTGCTGGGATTTTTACTGGTTCTTTTTTTGAACTGTTACTGGGCTGTTGTTGGTTGCTGTTTGTTGTTGCTGTGGTACTTGCTGCTGATCTTTCTTCTTCTTCCATTTGTAAACATTTCTAGGTACATGTATTTAAATCTCAACATCATGTAGAGTGTAGCTGAAATAAAAGGAAATGGAAGTCCAACTTCACTGGAAGCTTCAGTAGTTACTATATTTTCTTCATAATCGAGTATAATGGACTGAATTGTAATGAACTGTTTAGACTATTAATGTATAGTAGGCTGATAGAATTAGACTGTGTTCAATTACTTCGTGGTAGTGATTAATGTTAGTTTTAATTTCAATAACTGTAAAACAGAGTTCCAGATGGTGTTGAACTTCATGTAGTTAATTCCAATAGTTCTGTTTAACTAAAAATGTTGGTTGGAATTAGTTTGAGAATAGTTAGTCTACTTTAGTAATACTGTTACGCACCAATAGATAAAGGAATAAAATATTGGCGTAGGATGAAATGCAAGCGGTCGTTACATAAAATTTTGGCACGTTAGTCTAGGGACTCGACCTTTGGATCTCCAGGCGTCCCGTTAAGCTTGTTCGGCTTGGATTGGCCCCAAGGCCCACTCGTCATCATTTAGGCCTATTTTAAAGATTTCAATGTTTAGTTTAACATAGTATAAATTTCGGCCTTGAGTTAAGTAGCGGGTTCAAATTAAAAGGTCCTCCCTTTTGTTTGGGCTCGGACTTGAACTCGGAGCCTGATTTTATAACATTAATTAATTAGGACCTTTTCTTTATTTATTTTAGAGACAAATAATATAGAAAAATCTTAGTTACTTTAGGATGGACCTTTAAATAAAAAAACGAGATGAGCCTCGCCAAACAAGAATAAATAAGCCGCAGGGCCCTCAATAAATGGTTATAATAATTAATTAGACTTCAGGACGGGCCGTTTAGCGAATTTCACAGCCTTCCCCAAAATAATAATGCGTTAGTCCCTTTAGGCGCGTCTTTAATAATTTTACCTTCCTAAATTCGGGTGTGCAGTTCATGCAACCCAAATTCAAATCCCAAAACGTTGAATAAAATGTGTTGAGGATCCGGGTGCATTTCATGTGACGTGATCCAAAAATAAATTTTTAAACGACGTTCAATTCCTTAAAAATAATTAAAAGCAGTTAAAGGTTAAAATTTTCACATAAGTTAAAGCATGTTATAAAATTAGATAATTTAAGCCAAATATGACAGTTGAGCGACCGTGCTAGAAACACGGAACTCGGGAAGGCCTAACACCTTCTCCCGGGTTAATAGAATTCCTTATTCGGATTTCTGGTTCGCGGACTGTAATACATAGTCAATCTTTTCCTCGATTCGGGATTCAACCGGTGACTTGGGACACCATAAATCTCCCAAGTGGCGACTCTGATTCTTTAATAATAAATCCCGTTTCGATTGTCCTTTAATTGGAAAAACTCCCTTTACCATGCCCTCCACGGGGTGGTGTAGTTAAAAAGGAGGTGTGACAGCTCTGGCGACTCTGCTTTGCCTCCAACTAACATTTCTGTATACCTTCCACCGTCATAAACATTACGCAATCACTTAATCTTCTTGAGTCTGAACTCATACCGCGACATGAAATTTACTTCACTCCCAACTAGAAATCATGGAAATGTTCTTCACACGCCCACAACTCAGGGCTACATCTTGAATCAAGATGGAAATCAAGCACCCAGTAGTTTTTCTATTCCCCAGCAGACCCTTCTCGTTGCTTCCAAATCATATGAATACATCTCTCAGTCACATCATACTCATCACGTAACTATACAGTCATTTCTTCCCTTAATAGAGACATAACATCACATATAGATCTAGAAACACGTGCTCACGTGATCAACAACTCAAGGCTTAAGCTATAGGTAAAAATCAAACCTCAAGTCTTTTAGACTGGCCCAACATCAACACACACAGATCACATCTCACCCCTCGACCAGGGAATCACAAGCCATCGATGAACATAAGATACTGAGCGCTCGTTCGCGTAAAAGGAATGAAAGAGTTATATTTCAAGCTGAATCAAGGACGCATGATAAGAATTACAAGAATTACAAGGTAGGGTGAGTCCCCTTTATATATGAGGGGAACTCGGCTACAAGTACATGGGTATTAATTACAAAGTATGGAGATGTGATGGCTTGACGTGATGCCTTAGCATAGGCTCTAAATAGGCCGGCTCTGTCAGATTTAGCCATGTACCCCGGGAACTTCCCCTTCTGTTCTAGCCTCGACCTCCGTCTTCTTTGAATCGGGCTTCGATGAGCCCTAAGGGAGGACACTAAGTCGTGGCCCCGTGTCCTCGGGGTCTCGAGGCATTCTCCCGAGATGGCTTGATAGTGAGAAATCAGGCCATCTGATTTCACTGCATACACCTATGTTTGTACTAATATGTGTTCTAATCGTGTTGTAATGAAATTCTTTGATCTTTATATTCCCTTTAGTCATTTGATCACTTATCCTAATTAAAATCAGCATAATATTATGTTCGGACATGACCCATAGTTGTGGACCTCGAAGAGTCCCTAACACCTTCTCTTTGAGGTAATTTGAGTCCTTACCCAATCTTTGGTGGTGGTTACTAGTCAAACAGAGTTATCCACATAATAGGTGCCCTAATGCACCTCAAAACTGTTAGGTGGTAACTCTTCTCCTTTAGAAATCTATATCCCATCCAAAGGAGTTGTCACGATGTCAAAAATCGCTTTCGCAAGAAAATAAGGCGTGACATACTTATCTTCAAGAGGCTACAGAACTAGTAAGGCAATTTTACTTCTTTCATTCCTATCGTGCAAGTTTATTGAACTTGGATTTTGAGTTTTTATTATATATTCTCTCACAGATGGTGAGGATATATACTGCAGGTACTGATGACATTGATATTAGAGTAGGTATCGCTAGAGTCAAGGGTAGAGGCCAAACAGGAGCCTATGCCATAGCTAGGGAAACTACCAAAGCAACAAATCAAGAGCCGCCAGTAGCTCCGTTTAGGAGACTTGTACTGGAGGCGCCTGCTGTTACCCTCAAACTTCAGGAGACTTTAGCATAGTTTCTGAGCATGTTTGGTATATTGGCTCAAACGAGGTTGATTCCAGTTGTACCAGCTACTTCAAAGACCTTGAGAGGAACTCAGATTCCCGCTGCCCACACTCAAGAGCAGCGAGTTAACGTTGGTCAGGTTCCAGGTTTTATGGTGACATATCCTGTGGTTCTAGTTCAGCCCGTGGTTAGGGCATCATTATCTGATGAAGAGAAACTTATACTTGCAAGGTTCAAGAAATATGACCCCCCTACTTTTAGTTGTTTGGCTTTAGAGGTTGTATAGAGCTTCTAAAGGAGTGCCATCTCATTTTTTGCACTATGGGTATTTTGGAGACGAGTGGGGTTGATTTTACTATGTTCCAGCTTAGGGGAGCTGCTTATCAATGGTGGCGTGCGTATGAGTTAGGTAGCCTGGCCGATGCAGCTTAACTTTTATAGGCTTAGTTTTCGAAAATCTTCGTGAGAGAGTTTGTTCCTCAATCCTTTCGGGATGCTTGGTGCGTGGAGTTTGAGCAGCTTTTCTAGGGCACTATGTTAGTGTCAGAGTATGTCGTTAGATTTAGTGGTTTGGCCAGACATGCACCTGCTTTGGTTGCTACAGTTAGGGAGCGAGTCCATAGGTTCATTGAGGGGCTCACGCATGATATTCGGTTCAGTATGGCTCTGGAGTTGGAGTCAGATGTTTTATTTTAGCAGGTGTTGGGGATCGCTCGTCGGCTAGAGGGAATGTGGGACCAGGAGAGAGAGGACAAGAAGGGTCAGGAGAGAGAGAGTACATGGAAGCTAGAGGCCTCGTAAATCGGTGAGATCTGCTAGTTCTTATTTTGGAGGTAGGGTGCGGCATGGTAGAGTTTTGTGGGTCAGCCAGTTCAGTTTGCACAACAGGCTTCACACGGTATTTTAGGTACTCTTGGGTCTTAGAGCATCCGTACCGCACAATTCCCACAACCATATCAGGAGAGAGGTTGCTTTGAGTGTGGAGATACCAGTCATACGGTGAGATATTGTCCCAGACTCCTAACATGTGTGTCATAAAGGGGTATTCAAGTGAGTAGGGGGTGCCCAAGAGGGGTAAGCTAGACCCATTAATGTGTCTCATATAGTAGATCTGAGGCCGCTGTCGCAGATGATATCATATGGGTATGCTGTCATTTTTTATAGAGGAGGACCATTCGTGTTTTGTTTCGGTTCTGCTAATTGGAGTGTGTTCCCCTATTTGTTGCTCCACCTATGGGTGAGTTCATGATTTAGCATTCTACTTATGTGTTTGTGTAAAGCCCCGTAAAAATCTTGTGCTCAAAACATAGTAGCTCGTAGTGCCAAGGTCCGAATATGTGTTAGGAATTCAGACCCTTTTTACTGATTTTATACTTAAAAATCAAAAGAATCGATTTTCCAGAAAAATTGTCATTCTGCGGTCCAGAATGCGGTCGCAGATCAGCTATGCAGACTGCATTTCTGCCGCAGAGTGAAGCAGAAGGATTGTCAAAATTGATGTTGAAAATGCGGTCCATTATGCGATCACATAATCAATATGCGGACCGCATAATCATCGCATAAATTCCTTAAGGATTTGTAGAGGTCAATTCTGCGGTGAAAAATGCGACCGCATAACAGAAATGCGAACCGCATTCTTGTCGCAGACCTAGGCAGACCTTCAGAGTTTTGGGCGTATTTCTGCAGTCCAATCTACGGATCGCATTTCGATTTTGCGATCGCAGAATGCGACCGCAGATTTGCTTGGGCCTCAATTTTTCTAAATTTTAAAACCCGACCCCTTTTCAATAAAATACCTTAACCCCCTCATTTTAACAATCTTGCTAAACAAATTAAGAGAGAGGAAGAGAGGGTCTTGAGAGAGAAAGTCATCTTCTCCAAAATTTGGTTCTTCAAAACTATCCGGGCCGGGAAATTTCAAGCTTATCTTCATACCCCCTTTCCTTACAGGTAAAATCCCTAACTTCTCCCATTGAATTTCTGGTTTAAACTAAGAGGGGGTGTCTCATGCATTAGTCCTTGAAATAATGGTTGAAATCATTCATGCATGTCTATTAAAACTTAAAATCTAGTAGGAGTAATTATGTGGGAGTAAACACTTATGCAAGGAAGGGGTTAATAACCAAAATACGTTCGGGTAGTGATTTTTGGGCCTTGAATTCTAAGTTATGTGTATTAATTTGTGCACCATATTGACAATGCTAGATTTTTGTGAATTGGAAGTAGAAATTAAAAAGGAATTCAGCTCCAGGTATGTATGGCTAACTTTAACCTTTGTAAAATCGCCTTGTTTGGTGTCCGAATACTTGGTATGTGATATCTCCATAAATTAGTTGTGAAGTTAAACTCTTTTTGAGCAGGATGTGTTTACTTGTGTGAAAAATTTGTGAATTCATGTAAATATTGTGCCTTATGCGTTTGTTGGTTAAGGCATCCGACATGATTGTGCAAGTAAATGGCAATAAACCAAGTTGTGATTGTGAACGTGTTATGTGGTAAAAACTGTGGGATAAGTGATAGAAAGGAATTGAAATTTTTTGAAATTGAAATGACTATGATATCATCCTTTGTGGTTAGTCGTGTAAAATTATTATTGTGATCTAAATGGTATAACGGGCTGTTGAAAAAGATGAAAATGCCATGGATAGTCACCTAAACCTTTTGTGAGTTGTGTTGCTGTTGTTATTGGGATTTGTGGTTGTTGTTCTTAAAACTTGTTGTGGTTATCCTGGTAAATTATTATTGTTGTGGTATTGTTTGTAAATTGTAATTGCTCGGTGGGATCGGGTTGCACGCCGCAACATGAAGTAATAAGGTGTGGGTTGTGGTGATAAGGGTGGCCGAGGTAATAAGGGTGGAAAGTGATCGATATCACTATTGAAATGAAATATGAGAACGNTAAGGTTTTTTTTATACATATCAGTACAATTCAAATGTACTGATGTCCCTTTTGCCGGGGGCGCTACATTCGTGTTATGATTGTAGGTGGATCCGCAGCAGGTACTCCAGCCCACCGATCGTAGCTCCCCCTTCGTCTTCCATCAGCTTTTTGGTGAGCCCCACTCCTCTCGGGGCCCTGCATGGATCAGGCCGCTTGTGTTCGGAGTTTTATTTTGATTTTGTGTAAGCTATAGCCGGAGCCTTGTTACCGGCAAATACTGTATTATCCTGCTGTACTTTTAGAGGCTCCGTAGACAGTAAATGTGGGTTGCGAACTTATGTAAATATGTATTTTGTATATTGGGCGATGGAAGTTGTAAACCTCATTAAGTGACTATGTGTGTTTTGTAAATATGGTGTTTTAATTATAAGTGACTATTTCCTTTGATTAATGGATAATGAAAATACGGGGTACGCGTGGGATAGGAAAGGCTCCCAGGTCCGCTTGACTGGGGATACCCGATCGAGCACCGGTCATGTCCCACGAATTTGGGGCGTGACAGTTTGCCCTTGTTGGGAGATTGTATAAGTGGTAGCCCATGTCTATCGCTTTGATTTATTCAATATTGAGAGTTGTGAGACTAGAAGTGAATTCCTATTGTCCATTACGGTAGGTTTTGATGTGAATCTTGAGTAATTTGGTTACGATTTGTGATTTAGATGCTCCACCGGTGTGTGAGCCACTACGTATTGTAATTTTGTCGACGAAATTGAACTAGTGGAAGCTTCAGTTGGTTTGATGTGTATTCTTCTTGTGATTCAGAGTTAAGGGTAGGACCCTCTCGATTTCATATGATTTGATGTGTTTGAAACAGGTTGCATGTTGCAGTAGAAGTTATATCAGGAAGAGATCCTTGAAATTTGTTCATATACTTTGATTTTTTCTTGTAAATTGATTTGTAGAATGGTACTGAAAGATAGTTGTGCCTATCGGGGTTGTTTGATAGTTCTCTCATGTGTTTCTCATTTCATATTTAGTCATTTGTGTGCTATACTTCTTGAGTTTTAGCTTGCGGGGTGTATGAGCGGTGGTGTTGGTTATGACTTGCTGATTTGGGTGAATAGTTATGAGGTCTTTATGTTTCTTGCATCATTGTTAGTGATGTGGAAGGGTGAAATAGGGTTCTACGGATATGATGCTAATTGCTAGTGCTGAATTGATTATGGGCAGATATTTTGATCAAAAATGCTATTATGGGCCTATGTGTGATGCATCACATTGTGTGGTTGTACTTTGTGGTGTAGGCATAAGCTGTTGCAACTGGTTGAGGAAGATACCGGGTCTGACTGTAGGACCCGGGTCTTGTGAAGATGAGCAGATAGTTGAAATTTTTTGGCTCTAATGCTTAATAGTATTGGTGGAAATGATAAATTGCAATTGAGATGGTGTCCTTGGGCTTATGTAGACTGGGGTGACATGGGGTCACCCGTAGGTGTATGTTGGATGAAGGTATTCAGTGATTTGATGTCTTCGACACGATTATTGGCATGTTCAAGGACAAATATTTCATTAAAAGGGGGAGGATATAATGACCCTTCCGGACATTTTGAGAATTTAATGTCCCGTTCAGCAGCATAAGGTCTTTAGAAACTTCATATTATGTGCTATGACTTGCGTGCGTGGCCAAGTTCAGTTATCAGGTGATTCGAAGTTAATTTGAAAGATGGATTCTAGTTTTGGAAGTTAAAGTGGTAAGAGTTGACTCGAATTTGACTTATATGTAAATGACTCCAGAATGGGCTTTTGATGATTCCAATAGCTTTGTATGGTGATTTTAGACTTAGGTGTGCGTCCGGATATAGATTTGGAGGTCTGTAGAGTAAATTGGAGCATTTGGGCGAAAATTGGAAAATTTGAGGTTTTAGAAGGTTGAGAGGTTCGCCCAAGAGTTGACTTTTGTGTTATCAGGGTCAAAATGTGATCCCGAGAGTTGGAAAAACCTTTTTATGTCATTTGGAACTTGCCTGCAAAAATTTGACGTCATTCTGGGTTGATTTGATAGGTTTCGGTGCGAGTTTTAGAATTTGGAAGATTTGAAAGTTCATGAGTTCGATTCATGGTGCGATTCGAAGATTCACCATTGTTTGATGTGATTTCAGACCTCGAGCAAGTCTGTATAGGTTATGGAACTTGTTTGTGTGTTTTAGACAGGGTTCCGAGGGCCTCGAGTGCGTTTCCGATACGCTTCATCTGGTTTCGTTCATCACGTTCGCGTTCGCGTTCGCGTCCGTGCATCCGCGTTCGCGTAGTGTAATTTTGGAGAGTGAAATATTTCCTCTTTGTGTTTTCCTACACCTGTCTGCGATCGCGTAGTTTTGCACTTCCCTTCTATGCGTTTGTGTCTGCCTATTCACGTTTGTGTAGTATAAACTAGGCATTGTGCACTGGTGACCATTTACTATTCACGTTCGCGTGCCTCCTTGTGCATTTGCTTAGGTTGTTGTCCTTATTCATGGCATTCACGTTTCTTTGTTTAAGCTCGCGTAGGGTCATATTGGGCAGTCTTCATTCTTCTTCTTCGCGATCGCCAGGCATGTTTCGCTTTCGCGATGAATTAGACATCTGGGAAGAATATAAAGTACTCTATTTCGAGGGAGCCTTTGATGTTTTATACTTCAATACCACGCATGTGCGGGGGGTGATTTGTGTGGTATCCAATTTCGCTTAACTTGATTATAGAAGGACCTTGTTCTTCTATATGTTCCAACTACTACTGTTGAGAATTAATAAGTACAGAAAATAAAAAACACATAGATTTTATGTGGAAAACACCCGGCTAAAAAGGTGAAAAAACCACGACCTACCTTCCAGTAGTATTTTCCCAAACTGTCCACTAAAATCACTAAGCCAAAAACTGCATTTACAAAAACTCTTTTGTAAACCTAGGATTAACTCTAATCCCGTTGTGGCACACAACCTCAACTGTTGCGACAACTTCAAGTTAGCTCCTTGAAAACTCTAAGTACATAATACAGTTGTTTCTATAAAAGCTAAAAGGTACAATGTAAAATCACCTAATATAATTGAACTAGAATAAAAGATAGACACTTGGAACTGGTTCTTCTATCTTGTTCAAGTAGCTTTAGGATTTCACGCTTGAATTATACATAAATTTCTTCCAAAATTGCCTTGCTATTTTGCTCTCAATTCACGTTTAACTTCTGCTTATGTGCATTAGCTGTAAAAGAGAACACCACTGATATTTAATGAGATAGTAATTAGAGATTTACTAGGATATAGATGCTACTCTTCCATGGTGGAAGAGTTCTAGTTGATCTCATACTCTAACTTTATCCTTTTCCTAAATCGTGTTCTCTTTGTATAAGGAGTCTTTCTCCTTATCCAATATGCAATCTTTTCCATCATGATCAGGAGATATCACTTCTGATAAGTTAGATTTATCTCCTTCACATGCATATCACATGTTTGGGTTGATCACAACCGTGCTTCACAAGATGGACCTAGTCCATGTCTGAGTTCTTCTGTCAGTCTTCAAAAATTCACATTTACTTGGGCCAACAAATTCACCCTTTTTGATGATGGCAAACTCTGTGCTTTTCACTCACTTAGGCCCTGTAAGAACTCAGCTTATTCATCAAGGACCGGGTTAATTATGTTATAAACATCACATATTTAGAATATGTAAATCACAATATCTCTTACCCCTTGTGGCATCATCGAAAAGTTGCATCAACAAAGTGTGAGTCCTAGAATTTAACAACTACTCATGTCCACTGGGAAACTACAAGTGTAATCATGGATCTATCAGTAGTAATCAGGCAAACATATTTAAACTATCAAGGAACTATTAATACTCAACAAGAGCAAAAAAAGTAGATATCATTGATAGAAGATATGTTGCTACCACAATCCACAAACAGAAAGCAAAAATATTCAAAACATGAGAAAAAAGAAAGAGAAATCCCTAATCTGGGTGACTAGTGGTACGAGATAGGTTCAGGTGATAAAGGCTAGAATTCCTATGGCTTAGGGGAGCTAGAGGGTTGGTTTTGGGCGTGGAGAAGGTTCAACACATTGTGAAGAATCCCATCATTCTTCTCCTTTTACTTGGTAAGCTCAGTTCTGAGAACATCCCTCTTAGATTCTACCTCTGCTAAGCGAGCCTTCAACCTAGCTATCTCAGCATCCTTGGCCTCTATTTCTTGAACTAGAGACCTGACTTTACTATTGATATGTGTCTTCTTGGATGAATCGGGTTAATTTGAAATGGGATTGACTAGATGGTCACAAGCAAGCAGAGTATTAATGCCAAAACAGTCCTTACTTGTGGCCATTTCCCACTTCTTCAGAGGCACCTTGCACTGATCTAGAACAGTAGTCAGGATAAATCTATAAGGGGTGGCATGGGCCTTGGATCCATTGATGACCCTGTGCAGTAGCTTGATGATGAATGCATGCCAGTTGATCTGCCTTCCACTTTCAACGCACTCCATCATAACTAAGTCTATATAGTTACCACCGCGCCTTCTTTCATACCTAGGCAGTAGGCACTTGTTGACAAACTCAAAGATGACTTTGTGATGTGGATTCATTTCACTCTTGTGCACAAACTTGGCCTCATTCACTTCTTCAACATCACAGAATCTCCTAGTGATTTCAAGGGCAGGGGGAAGGGAATCCAGACTTGGCCATCATTGCCTAGTGTAATCATCATTTCCCTCAGCAGGGATGTCAAGAATCTCTCCCAGCTTCTCTGCATCAAAGGTCACTTGAACTCCTTTTACTTGGGTGGTGACTCTGCCATCTTTCACCGCTACATTTGCCATGAATTCAATGATTTCATTCCTAGATAGCCTTCCATACATCTGAAGGACCGTGTGCTTCCAGCTCTGAACAACTAGGGTATCAAAGAAACGAACCATTCCTAGTTCCACCAAGTCTTTCAGCATCCTCCCTTCAAAAATTTTCTTTTGCCAAACTTGGCCAGCTTGTCTTTGTTCACCATCAGACTAACTCTCTTCTTCACCACTCCATTCCTCATCTTCATGAATTCTAACTTGTTTGTTTTTCACTGCAGACCTTGTCCTCTTGGGCAATAAAGGTTCGGCTGCCTTAAACACAGATGAAGACTTCTTGGAAGAAGTCTTGGTCTTTTTGGGTTTGGTGGTCTGAACCTCCATTGTTGTATGTTTTTCCTGATAGACCTGTTCCATCTCCTCAACATCAACAGCTTCAGAGGACTCTGCAACCTTACCTTTTCCTTTATCCATCCTTTTTTTCTTGCATTCAGCAAAATCCTTTTGAAATTCACTCTCAACCTATTTTACTCTACTTCGTGTGGCTCTTCCCTTTGGCAAGTGAATTTCAGTAGTTGTTGGGGAGGAAGCCTTTCGTTTCTTGGAAGGTTTTGCAGTGCTGGGGGCTTTTGGTGTTGGAGTTCTCCTTTTCTTTGGATCATAACTAGAACCTACCCTTTTCAGAAGGTCTACTAGGGTCTCCTCAATTAATGAACCAGGTTCATCTACATGTGAACTTCGATGAACTAACCCTTCAACAGCCTTCCCTGAACCACTTTCCCCTGACTTTTTGCCAATTTCTTCCACAGTTGCCCGTTCAACCCCACATATAGCTGGTACCGACAATTTAGAAGTGGGTGAAGAACTATCCACTCCTTTTCCTTTTACCTTCACATCAGCACAAACACCCTCTGTCTCTTTTTCTTTTTACCTCCACTTCTTCCCAATACATGCATTTCTACATCCCTGATAGGCCCAACCAAAACAAACCTATTTTCTAAATTTTAAGCTAAAGCAGAACTTGCCTTAGAAGGGGAGTTTTGAGCCTTCTCAGAGTCAGAAGACCCAGGTCATTCCGCCTCACTCGTAGATTTAAATGAATCATCTGAGTTCTTAGAATTTTATGCTTGGGCAGCTATCAATTATGTGTTATTTTCTTTGACAATGCACCTGAGGCTACAGTTTTTTGGGCTAGCATTTTGGCATATCTTTTCTTAGGCTGGGGGTTTGTACTGGGTGGAGAAGGCATGGAGGAAGCAGAAAGGGATCGTGGTGGGAGGAGTCCCTGGATTATCTTGAGGGTTCGACATTGTTACTGATGGCTTAAGAGAGTTTGTGAGTTAGGCTTTTGGAGGAGAAACCAATTTAGACTGAAGAAGTATTTTTGACGGTTTGGAATAATGAGGGTGGCAGAAGGTAATAATGGGTATTTAAAGAGAAAGACTTATTTATGGCTGACGATTGCTTTTATCAGCCATATAGAGGTCTAATCAACCTGAAATTGCAGGTTGAATACATGGTTAGGCTTCCCTATATTTTAGATATTTTTTGAGGTGAGAATTCTAATAGGGACAAAATTTGTTCAAAAACATACGAATATGATTTTCTGATGTTTTGAACATAGGTAGGACTCTGCTCATGATTTAAATATTTATATTTTTAATTGTTTCGAGTATAAAAAACATACCTTGTCATTCAGATGAACCGATACTGATCAACCGCGTTCTTCATTTAGAATTCTCTTGATCATGCCTCAATTTACCAAAATAGAGAAAAATTTGAAGATCAATGAGTCATATCATCACATGTCACAGGAGTATACTATTTACAGTATGAAGCTAAGTAAAAATTAATCTAGATATTTACACAAGTTCCAAATTCCTTAGCCAATATTTTTTCATTGTTCAATATTTTTTTTTCATTGTGCATTCTGAACTAGTCCCATTAGGTTATCTTAATCATCCCTAATTCTAACATGTTCCTTTTAAAGATTTCTCTACTGTGCTTTAGTAAAGATGTCAGTAATTTATTTATCAGTATCACATAATTCTATAGTAATCAATCCATTCTCATAGTTGTCCCTTAAGAAGTGATGTCTAACATCAATGTGCTTAGTCCTTTTATGATGAACTGGGTTCTTTGTCATTCTTATAGCACTAGTGTTATCACAAAAGATAGGTATGTAACCGATTTCAATTCCAAAATCTGTCATCTGTTGTTTGATCCACATCAGTTGAGCACAACAAGAGCCAGCAGCAACAAATTCAGCCTCAGCAGTGGATAAGGCCACTGAATTTTGCTTTTTAGTAGCCCATGATACCAAACATGAACCAATAAAATGAGGCATACCTGAGATGATTTTCCTATCCACAAGGAAACCTGCATAGTCAGCATCAACATATCCTACTAGATTAAAGTTACTACCTTTAGGGTACCAAAGACAAAGATTAGTAGTGCCTTTCAAATATCTCAGCATCCTCTTGACAACAGTCAAGTGTGAGCCCTTAGGATTTTCCTTAGTGGATTTTCGGTCGTGACAACATGGTATCAGATCACTAGGTTCTCTTAGGTCTCACGAGTCATGAGCAAGTTTAGTATAGTCTTGCAGATCGGTATGGAGACGTCTGTACTTATCTTCGAGAGGCAACATGGCTGTTAGGAGCACTTCCCTTCTTGATTCCTCATCATGCAGTTTGATTCCTTTTAGGCTTATGCCTTTACTTCTTTCCCTACTCAATCTACGCGATGCGAAGCACTTACTATAAATTGAGAATTGAGGAAATTTGAATGGTACTGCATATATGGTGTGATGTTTCCTCCTCCGAATTTGACTGGGCAGTGAGGAATGAGAAAAGGCGTGTGAAAAGTGTTATGTGGTTATTAAACTCCTGGAAGGCCAAGTGTAGGAAATATGAGTCGAGCAGTTTCTTAGAGGAGTGAGTTTGACCAAAGAGGGAGAGTGACAGAATAACTCACAGGTTCAGTAGTAGGGTAACTACACACTTTGAGTAAAAGTTTGAGTGACTTGAGAATTTTAGTGGACGGTGCTTGGGTCCACAGGCTTAATTTTAAATACTAGCTATTATACGGTAGGAAATTTGGGTGCAACAGAAAAGAGTTGCTTGATATTAAGAAGAATACAACATGACTTCAGATGGGAATGAATTGTCGCACCTTTAGTTGATGTCAATAAGTAGTGAATGGACTTGTGCATTTAGTGAGTGAGCATTGGCTCAGGATGGGTTTCTGATTCTATAATAGTTGAGCAGTGCAATGTCGTTGGGAGATGTCAGTATGTGATTTTCACTGGTAGGTTATCTCCTGTGAGCAAGTCAGCGGTTGTGTGGTTGGCGAAGTTTCTACGAAGGATTTTACTAGCTATCCAGTAAGAGGTCAAATATGTTGATGTTGCTAGAGATTCAGTGTGTTCATGAAATGCTAACTGAATGATTTCGAGGAATTCAGCGGTTTGATTGCGCAAGACCATGTCAATAAGAGATAAAGAATCTTGGTGGGTTCTAGATTTTTGTAATAGTAGCTCCAAGATAAGTGGGAGAGTCCCACCGCCTACGATTGGGTTGCATGGTTGACTACTTGTGAGGTTTCTGGCTATCGGCATAAGGGCGAGTTATTTCAGTTAAGGGAAAAACATATAAGTGGTAATTTGAGCAATGGGTTTGAGATATGTGTTCCATAAATGGGCTTATCAATTATTTTTTGGCTTGGGGAAGGTTTAGGATTTACGCTTCGTGTAGATGTAGGTGCTTCATTGAGAGTGTGTTCATGTGCTACAAGAGTCTTGGAGTTGATTGTATTCAGGACCAAGTCAGAGTGGGTGACTCTTAATAACGGTCCTAGTGGATTCAGAGGTTAAGGCATGACACCTAAGGATTTAGAGTCCATAAGTATGGTTAAGAATTGAGCTTTGCAACCTATTATGAAAAGAGGCTTGGAAGGTTCTATGATATCTTCGGTTTGTAGTATAGCTTTTGGAGGAGTGAAAAGGACAAACTTTGGATTCGCAAAGGGATTTTCAGAATGGGTATATCAAATGAAGATGCAAATATACACATAAGGACGTTATGAGGTGGTTCGTGGGATTTGAGACATCATGTTGTCGTATTACAAGGCCACTCAGTATGAGTGTGTGTTGAGTGCGTTAGGTATTGAAGGAAGTTATTATTATTCTAAGGCAATTAAGGATAAATTGGAAGAGGTTGGATTGGTTAACCATAGTTGAATTGACATACTAGTGGCAGTGATATGTTCCTTCAGTGTGATTATATTATGCTACTGATATGTGACGGTACATATGAGGCTTGTCGGCCGCCGTAATTGGTTTTATTTGGAAGTATTCTAGTACTATGGCCTGTTATGTGTAGGAGGATCCCACAAGGGCTATGGTGGCTTAGACCACTACTCGAAGAATGCATATTCTACGGTTATGAGAATTCACTGGTGTGTTGCTATGGATCTCCTCAAATGAGTTAGGTGAAAAGTTTCTATATGTTGAAGTATTAATCTATTAGTGGTTTCAGAGTTATGATGAAAATGTAGTACTATTGCAAGTCGGTGTGTTAGGTGCAGTGAGTGGTATGGAATTTGAAAGTGAGAATCAAGGTTGAGGTTCGATGTTGACAAGGATGCCATGAGCTCGAATGAGCAGGAAAGTAGTTGGACGTTTAAAGTAAGTTGATATTATCCTCAGTGTCACCTGAGACAAGTACCTTGTGCAAAAAGTTTATGTATTGATATACAGATTCTTGATTTGCTATATAGAACTGTATGGCCAGTGGTGAGGTTGTGCAGACTTGTTACCTGTTGCAGAAGGTCGTGGGGGCGTATCCCACGGGAAGATTGTATAAGTGCCACATGTAGTCACTTGATTTATTGAAGATTTTGGTAATATCACTAATTTGAAATGGTTTGATATAATTCTTATGTGTTGAGGTTCCATGTAGCGATGGTGTTATGCAAGTAGGATGGCTATTGAGATTCATATCATATATCGCACTTCAGTTGTGCTTGAGTTTCGTAGCTTATGGCGCTATCTGTCTCCCCAAGGATGGAATTATGCACTTGGCGTGCTGGTGGCCGATTGATCGCTGCCAACTCGACGCTACACCAAGGTAGGAAAAACGGTTCACAATAGCTTTTATCCGAATAGAGGTCGGGATCGATTTCCTCAAGGAGCTAGTAGTGGAGTTGGATTTTCTGTCTAGTCTAGAGATGTGTTTGTACTCCTAATGTCACTTCAAAATTTTTGGTTTTTGATTTTTATAACTACTATTATAAAACTAACGATTAACACTAAATTATGCTACGAGAATATTACTAAGTTGTATCTAAGGTTAAGAAAGGCACTAGGGTCGTGACACTACCTAGGGGGCTAATTGACGGGTGGATATTACAAAGGATATATTGACATATTTGGGCTTATGCTATAACCGTTGCACAATTGTACCCACTCTCACACCTCTCTCGGTAGAGAGAGTGATTTTGCCCAATTGACTCTCTCGAGACCAATTAGGTAGGCCAATTAGATCAAGCAACTAGGGTTCAAGTAGGGTGATTATTCTCTCGAGATTTAACCCGTTAATTGGGACTATCATTTCTCATGAGTCGATCCCAATTCCTTGTTTGGTCAATTTTAGGGTCATAAATTCTCTTTCTCAAGAAGGGTCAAACCCATAAAGCTTGAATCAGCGTTTGCAACCACCAATTCTTAAATAAAAACATAAAATCAGCCCAAATAACAAACACCAATAATCAATCTAACTCTAGATGGCAACACCCATCAATTACCCATACTAGGGTTGAGCCACAAACCTAGCTAATGGGTTTAGCAACTCATGCTTGAAAGAGAAATTGAAGAAATAGATGAAGAACTAAGCATATTAATTGATTACTAAGAAGAAACTACAATAATCTATCATTAATAAAGAGCAAAAGTGCCAAAAATGGCTACAAAAGTGAGTCTCACGAGCGCAGCTCAGTCTGGAATATAAAACTTGACCTAAAAATGGTAAAATATTCTATTTATACTAGGCTGAAAAAAGTGGATAAAAATACCCCTGCGGGTCAGTGCGGGACGTGCAAAATGGATTGCGGCTGCACTGGCTCTTGGACTTCTCATTTCTGCTTCTCTGAAGTTGGGGACCACGGACCGCGGACCGCGTGGAAGTGTACCACGGCCGCGGTGGAAGTTGGCGTGGCCGCACAAAAATGAGCGTGGGCCGCATTGCTTGGAATTGGCAAAATGTGAGCTCTCTGAATCTCTGCTCCGCGGACCGCACAAAAGAGTAGCGCGGCCACGGAGCCTGACCGCGGACCGCGCGAATAGTACTGTGCCTGCATTGCCTCAAGCATGAAAATGCCAACTCTCTAAACCTCCTAATGCGGCTGCAGTCACCTTTGCGCGGTCCGCAATAGGTTCTCTTTTCCTCAATTTACTTAGTCTTTGACACTTTAGCAGGTTTCACTCCTTTTTGAGCCGATCTTTGACATTCGTCGCTTTGTCGATCTAACCTGCAATCAAGCACAACTTGTGAGCATTTTGGGACTATTTTGTATTAATTTATAACCAAAGCATAGGCAAGTAGGGGCATAAAACTTGTTAAAATCCCGACTTATCAACGCCCCCAAACTTAAACCTTTGCTTGTCCTCAAGCAAACAAAATAAGACCAACCCCTTAAAGGACAATCCAAGTAATTCCAGTTATCCTAAAGTAACCTCAACAAGCATCAATTGGGACTAACCATTGCCCACAACACAAATGGATCATTAACAACATTTAAACCTTGAAAACTATGGATCAAGTGTGACACAAGAGCATCAAGAATTGACTCATTACATCAAAGAACTCTCTTAATTACTTTAGTCGCTGTGGATCCCAAACTCATACATCCTCAACTCTCCCTTAACAAACCTTACCTTTTAGAGTATACGCACATAAACCGAGGTTAATGGGAGTTCACTCGTCTCTCTCAAGGAAAGGTCACAAGTTCGGCTCTAGGTACCATATGCTTGACCCTCATGTAAGTATCCACTAATGCGAGTGTCCATCCAACTCAAGATCATATAGGGCTTTTGTGGAGTTAATCTGAAGGCTTTTGGGTAAGTGTAGGATATATTTTTGTTCAAGTGGGTTCAATCTTCCCTTAGGGCACTTCTTTTGATTCATTGGCACAATTCACTTGACTCTTTGAGTCATTTTAACCTCTTCCAAGGGGTTAGAGAGACACTTCGTCACTCTTTCTTAAGCAATTCAAAATATTTCTCATTTTTCTACTTTTTCCACACCTTTTGCACTTCTGTTTTTCTTTGAATCCCTTTTTATTCTTTTTCATATTGGGCTTTCTTGTCTTTTTCTTTTCTCTCTTTTTCATTGCCTTCCTTTTATTTTTCTTTTGTACCTTTTACCCCTTTTTGTTTCCTTTCTTGTCTCTCCCCCCCAAACATAGACTTTGCTATTACTCAAGGGAAGATGTGGGTGACAAGAGAGGGTATAATTTAGAATGGGTATAGGATTGTAGCATTGGTTCTTGAAAGAAGAAGATTTAAGGCTCAAAAGGGTTAGCTAGGGATTATCTCATAAGTAGGCTATGGAATTGTTCAACTTATCATTTGGATCAAGGAGAGCCTATAATCACTTCTCGAGTCGAACTTCACTCAAAATTTTGCCTTAACAAACATTCAGGGCAAGTTCTAGACTACTGGCTCGGGAGTTGGACTCATAATTCAATTTCTCACCACACACACTCAAGGATTTCTTAAGACATGGAGTCGAGGTACCACAACAACCTTAGATACGATTGAGCACACAATAGTCCCGAAAGACCACATGATGTTTGTTTGGTCAACTCAAGAGTCTCAAGGTCACTACTTTCACCATCCTAAACACAACCACTTGACTTTGACCATGGGATCAAAGGCAAATGTGTTAGGCCCAAGTGAAGTTATGATTGAAGTACCCTTAACTAAAAACTACTAAAAACAAAAGAAAAAGCAAAAATGGACTCAAACCCTTAAGAAGGTTGTCACGCTATCCATCATCGGGAAGAGCCAACCAGTTCACACAATACTCTACCCTTGTAAAGAACCGTGACCTTAAGTATACCAAGGGCTTATTGAAAATGCCAAAAACAAAACAAAGAGCTGCGAGCCTATCTACGAAGCTAAAAATGATTTTTTTTACGTACATACGAAAATAAAAAATAGAATAAATATTTACAATATGGGATTAAAATATAAAACGGGGGATGAATATATACAAAAATAACTTAACTTTATATACAGACCAAAATAGAAGATAAAAATTATGATAAAAGTACTGAATGTAAAGTTATATACATACCAAATAGAAAATCAACCAAAAACATAAACTGAGCCAACTAGTATATACAATCATCCAGATAATCAACAAAAAAGTAGGGCGCACTCCCACGAATAAAAGCTGGCATTGTCCCCAGTGCCAACTATCAAAATAAGCATCAAAAAGTCATAAGAAAGGATATAGGGGCTCCCTAAGCCTGGTCCGTCTGCATGGGATCATCAGTGGTCCCTAAGTCCTCTATATATGCGGGAACCTCAGACTGGTTCCCAGTCTCCTGCTGCTTATTGATACCCCATTTTTTCCTATGTATTTTTTCGTACACAAAATACTTCCAAAATAGTATATTTGTGCATATATAAGCACACCCATGAGTTTTGATATTTTTTTGATGATTTTTAAACCAATTTATTGCCTATTTTTATATCATAAAATCCAATAATTATTCCCAGAATTTGTCATTTTGGTGAACGATTTATTTTATTCTCATATTTACATCAAAACATAGCTAACATGATATTTGCATATTTTTACAAATTCATTTGGTATTTTTAAAAACTAAATTGCATATAATTGCAATACTAGCCTCTTTAAAGATTCAATTGTATTTATATTTATAAAATTGACTCCAGTATTTTTAATTTGATAATTATCTATCATTAATCATTTTATCACATTTGATTTATTTCCAGAAAGTATTTTTCTATTTTATAAATTAAAACAAGGGAAAAGTGGCTATTTAAGAGTTAGCCCTTTGCATTTCAATTTTAGCCCGAAATTAACCTCAATCTTAAGCCCAAATCAGACCCAAATTTCCCTACCCAATTTCTTAATTAACCCGACCCACGACCCTTTTATTTTTTACCCGCCCGACTCCCTTTTGATCCAGGCCGTTGATCAAAATGATCAACGACCACATTTCCTCCTTACCATTTTTAATTCCCAAACGATCCTAACCCTATTCCCATTCTGCAAATCCACCACCTCTGGTTCCTCTCATCTTTCTCAAACCCTCTCAACCTCTGAAACCCTAATATCCACCTACCTTCCCCTTCGACCTCAAATCACCAGAATCCATGGCTAATCTAGCCATGGACAACCTCTACCCACCATCTCCTGCTCTCACACGCTTGCTCATTGAAGATTCGAGGCTAGACCACGAAGTTTTTCATCCAGACCCTGGCCGGTTTGAGTTTCTTTGGCCATTTCCGTCTTTGCTCCGGCGTATCTCAGCTTCTCGAGCCTGGATTTGACCTTGCTAGCTCAGAACCATTCTCGAGACTTCTAAGCCTTATCGTCCTTTTGGGTTCTTAGAAACCTTAGCCTAATCGAGGTTCCTTTTTCGCTTATTTGTCTAGATCTATGCTAGATCTATGCTATGTGTGCCATTTTAGAGTTTTTCTCCAATTTTCCCTTTTCAAAACTGTTCGAATCCTATTTTTAAGGTTTTCTGAAAATGGTTTCTAAATGTTGCTGATTCTTTTACTCTTTTTGTGTGTGTTCATGCTCGTTGTTTTATTCTTTGTTATGCTCAAGCCTTCTCTTGTGTTTCTTACTGGATCTTTTACGAGGATTCTTTTACCTCTTTTGTTCACATGTTAGCCTAGGTTATTGACTCACTTTTGCTTATGTGTTTAAGCTCATGCTTTGATTTTGTTTTTGAGTTCTGTTGATCATGCTCTTGCCTACCTTCGTCTTAAAACTCATAATTCCTCTTACTTCTGTTTGTGCATATCTGCCTATCTCTGTGACTTTGAACGATTTCCTCACCTCTGACTCCATGTGAAACCCTAAGATTTGGGGGGTTTTCTTTTCTTTGAAGTGAAAGACACTAGGGTTTCACTCTGAAACCCTAGGTTTACAGACTCATGACGAGTCTGTAATCGAACTTATGAACTTATTTGCCTATGATTATGGAAAAAAACTCTCATTGTTCTTCTTTTTTTTGAACTGCATTCTTATATATAAGCTTCCATTTCAAAGTTTTATTTTTTGAAATTCATTTAATCAGGCTAAGAAATTCATCACTAATTTCCCTTGATTGAACCTCTTTTACCTTACTGATGTTTTCCTTAAATAATTGATCCTGTATCTTCTGTGATTGTGTACCAACGTTTGAATTATTTACTTCCTTAATTATCTCATTCTCTTTGTGATTTACAACTGGAGCCGAGATCCTTTGACTGATTTTTAAACTTATACCATATTCTTACTACTGTGCCTTCTTTCCTTAAACATCCAATTGTGTATGTGACCTTATTTGTGCACCATATGGTCTCTTTACCTTAATTTAGCCTTAACAAACTGATTCTCTCTTCCTTCTTAGTCGCCTGAACTAGACCCTTAAAATTTGCATATCTTTTCTAAAACGGCTTCTCTAATGTTCTGCCTAAACATTTTTTTTTAACTCGATTCTTGAACTCGTTGTTTAAATCAGTTCTGCAGCTCACTCTTTTTTTAGATAGTTCTGTCTCTTCTGAATTTTTTAAACAACTACTCTCTTTTTTGTTTATAACTGGTCGGTCCGCTAATCCTTTTGAAATTCATTTCTAAACGCTTTTCTAAGTCTACAGCTTGTCTTTTCTTTCCAAACTCTTCTACATTAGCGCCTTCTTAAAATAACTCGCGTTAAATGCCTTAATCTCTGACAATTGTATCCGAGTTGTCTAATGCAGACTTTCTGTCTAAATATATGTGTTGAACCAGTCCGCTCGCTGCTTAATTTTAATCTAAGACCAAATCAGTATTTGCCAAGGCATGCTAAACTATACGTTTGTCTGATTTAAGGGGGTATTTGAGCCTTGCTTATCTGTTTGTTCTTCCTTCTATTTGGTATTTGTTTTGAATGACGAAACTAGAATTTTATCCTTTAAACTCCATAAAGGCCCCCATCCCTTTCTTTCCTTTTAGGATTAGAAGTCCTAATACCCCGGGACTGATAGTTTGGGATGGGTAATAGCATGCAATAAGTAACGATACCATTCCATGCTTTAATACCTTAACGGGATGGGAAGGGTAGACATGGAGATAATGATCACACGATAACACTACGCGTACAATTGGATACCGGTGTTGTGTAAATGATCCATGTGATATATAAACCTAGGACCCCTCCCTCTTTATTAGTTTTTTGATAATTTCTAGATTTTCAAAAGCTGTCCAATTTTCAAATTCTATTTCTTGTACTTCTTTGAGTTGCTTGCATCAATTATCTGATCCCTTCCCCTTTCCTCTCCTACCTTTTCTATGATTGCAAAACTACTTCCTCCTAAATTTCAGCTCTTTTAAATCCTATTTGTGCTTTTATTTGCAACTGTTATGTGAATGTTTTCCTCATATTTGCAATGCTTGCTTGTCTACTTGTTTGCATTTAAAGTCACAATTATAGCATGGCCGGGAACCACACTAGTGGATCTCGAGGGGTGCCTAACACCTTCCCCTCGAGATAATTTCTAGCCCTTACCCAAACTCTGGTTTTCATCTCAAATTCTTTTAAAAGTGTCCTAATGCACTATAATCATTAGGTGGCGACTCTCCAAAATTCCAAAACCCAATTCTTGCAAGGGAATATAGTTGTCTTCCCAAAATGTCGTAGACCCGATTTCGCTCTTTTTTTAGAGAGAAAAAGGGGGCGTCGACACTGCTCAGCTGCTGGGACTGGGGCCTGTTCTTGGACCGGTTGCATGTCAGGTGTATCATGTGGCAATCTGGAGGAGGCCTCATGTGGGGCTGCCACCTCAATAACCGCATCAACAGTACTGGGGAGCTTCCTCTTCTTCCTTGGCTGCCTGGGTTCTTGCTCCTGCTGTGGCTCTGCTACTAGTGTTGCTGGGGCTAGGGTTGGGTCCCCAAATAGCAAGTCTAGAGGCATCTGGTATGCCAATAGCTTGTCCACATCTGTTGTAAGCTGTTTCACAGACTCCTTGGAAGCCCGTGATCTCCTCATCTTTGTGTGCTCCTTGGCAAGCTCCTTCAGAGCCTTACCATGTGACTCCACTATTGTAGACAAGGTAGCAGGTGTCTTCATAATATTTTCTTGGTTCTCCAGGAGCTTCTGCAAAGTGTCCTCAATGGACTGAGAAATCTCAGCTGACTGAGGTGCTTACTGGGTCTCAATAGTGGAAGACAATATAGACAACTCGGATGTCGCAGCTGACATCTAGTTGTTCAAACTGGCCAATCTTTGGCTCAACTGATGGGCAATGAAAGGATGAGCCCGGGAAGATGGAACCCCCGGGCCAACTGAAGTACTGGGACTAGCAGTAGAGGAAGGTCCTGGAGGCAAGTCCTCAACTATAGTTGCAACAGGCATTGTGGAAGGCTCGGTAGAAGGCTCTACCGTAACTGGCTCATCAGACTGGCCAGTTGGGGCAAAGGCAGGTGGCTGGTAGCTCTTGTGTTTAGGGTTGTCTGGACCCTGAACTACTACACCAAGAGTAAGGAGCCACAGGCTTGGTCTTGACATCATATTTCTTCTTTTCCACATCCAGGTCCCGGAAATACATTGAAAGGGTATTGGGAAAAGGGTAATTCTGGTCATGCTCTTGCCCCACAGCAAAAATCACATGGGACATCACATTACCCACATTGATAGGGTACTCGGCCATAATATATGCAACAAGAACAGCCCGGGTAAGTGGAATAGTCTGATCGTGGGTATAAGGGTCAAGTCGACTGCAAACAAAAGTCAACCACCCCCGAGCCTCAAAGTTGAAGGTCTTCCGTTATATTTTTCTCCCTGCATGCAACCACTCTAGAACAGTACCTGGGATTGCCAAGTACTGGGATAACCAAGGACGGACTTCCTCACCCATCCCTAACTTGGCTAGATATAGAGACTCATCTTCATCCCTGAACCCCAAATACTCATTCAGAGAATTTCCATCAAACAACACCGTTTTGTTTTTAACTTTGGTCACCTTAGTATCGTTGACGGTGTGGGTCACATTAGAGTAGAATTCCTGACCATGTGCTCATTTGCATCGATGCATGTCTCCATGAAAAACTCCCAACCCTTTCAAGTTCTAAACTCCCTCTACATATTAAAGTTGTGGGGTAAGAGGTCATTGTCAATAAAGCTACTCTCCGGTATCAATTTCCTCACCGGCCACCACTCCCTAAACTTGTGGTAAGCCACTTGGCTCACGAATCTATCTTCCCACTCTTCGGCTTTCCTAGTTCATGCAATTCCCCTAATCTGATGTTCACTACCCTTATATCCACTTGCACTCTCCCCAGATAATGAAGCTGTAGGGGAGGTGGAGTAGTTCCCACTACCTGCTGCTGACTCGTCAGATGAATCAAAAACTACATTTACTGGTCTTTTGATGATGGGTGATACTGGAGGGGTATCAGTTAGGTGGAGGGGGTTGGATATGTGAGTTGGTACTGAATCTGAGGAGATGTCCTTGGAAGGCACATACTCACTCCCCGAGGAATGAGAAGCAGCCTTATCAGCAACTCTTATCAGTTTCTGGATCTTTTTGATGTTCTCCCGACCCTAGGGAGTGAGTTTTTCTATTCTCTTGCCTTTACCCCCTCGGGAGGAACCACCTCTCTTGGGTTGTTGTGATCCCTTGCCTCCTCTTTGTTTAACCATTATCTGCAAACACACGCATCTAACATTGTTAGTTTAAGTGCAGGTAGTGAAACAGGTGAATGAAAACATTGCAGACAAGAATTGAAGAATACAATTGCAAAAACATGCACTGCGATCCATACAAGAAGGACTGCGGCCGCGTTGGAGGCACCGCAGACAGTGCAAAAACGACCGCATTCCGCGCTGGGCAAAGCCCAAAAATAACAACTCTCTAAATCTCCTACCGCGGTCCACACAAAATGGGATCGCGACAACGGTGGACCAGCGCGGACCGCACAAAAGTGCAATGCGGCCGCGCTAGAGAAAGTCAACTTCCAATCAAAGAGCACCGCGGCCCGCACAAGAAAAGCAGCGCGGACCACGTCAGGGCAGCGCGGTCGTGCAACGGTGATCGCGGTCCGCGCTGAGCTAGGGTTTACGGGCACTAAGTTAGGGTTGTATTTATGCCATTTTTGTTCCAATTTTTATACCTACTTTGTTCCTACTCATTTGCCCAATCCTTAGACACATTCAACACATAACCCAGGTTTTAAACTATACTAAACTATTAATTAAAAAAATGAAGAAGCTAGGAGACGACAGAAGAAGCTAAAACTACTGGGAAAGCAATTAAAATGAAAATATGAAATTATTTAATCACAAATTCACGAAATGTTACCAGGTTTGTGAAGATTGAATGCAATTAGTCCAAGTAAGCAAGAGTTATGGTCTCAGAAAGGGATGAACAGTAGTTTTAGGGCTCAGAGTTTTCAGGGTTCGAAAAGGGAACACTGAGACCCTGGGGCTCTATTTATAGAAAATGATTCGGGCCCCATACTTACCTACCAGCGTGGACGCGCAAAATGGACCGCGGACTGCGCTGGATTTCACCAAATGAAGTTTTAGTAGGCAACCTCCGCGGACCGCGGTCGCGAAGGTCCACCGCGGACCGCACTAACTGGAATGCGGCCGCGGTGGAAAACTTCAGAGACCATCATTGTTGGACCATGCCAGTGCGGACCGCGCTAAGGTGACAAAGGCCGCACTGGAAAACTTTAGAGACTGTGCAATTTGTTCCAACTTATTTTGCACTGCATCAACACAATCCTTGCAACATCTCACAACTAATTAGCTTAAAAATCCTAAACTACAAAGAAAATCAAAGAGAAATAAAAAGACATGTGTTGCCTCCCAAGAAGTGCCTGATTTAACATCGCGACACGACGTAGGCTACCAACACATCATTTTAAATGTACCATAGCCACCACGTGGCTATCATCAATCTTCCCAAGATAATGCTTCACCCGATGTCCATTGACTCTGAATATTTCACCACTCTTGTTCCTTAGATCAAGAGCACCAAATGGGGTCACGAACACAACTTCAAATGGCCCACTCCACTTTGATTTGAGCTTTCCCGGAAACAGATGTAACCGGGAGTTGAAAAGAAGAACCATATCACTAACTTTGAATTCCTTGCCCCGAGCATATTTTTCGTGAAGATACTTCATCTTGTCCTTATACAAGGATGAGCTGGAGTAGGCATGAAATCTAAACTCATGAAGCTCAATAAGTTGCTCAACACGGAGATTCACCGCAACATCCCATTCCAAGTTCAACTTTCTCAAGGCCCACATAGCTTTGTGCTCCAATTCTACTAGAAGATAGCAAGCTTTCCCAAACACCAACCGGTATGGGGACATACCAATTGGGGTCTTGTAAGCCTTCCGGTATGCCCATAAAGCGTCATCTAACTTTTTCGACCAATTGGTCCTATTAGAATTGACCGACTTGGACAAGATGCTCTTTATTTCTCGGCTGAAGACTTCCACTTGACCACTAGCTTGAGGAAGATAGGGGGTGGTCACTTTGTGATTTATTCCATACTTGGCAAGCAATGAGTCAAAAACCTTATTGCAAAAGTGAGACCCCCCATCACTAATGATAGCACGAGGGATGCCAAACCTAGTGAAGATACTATTTTTCAAGAATGCCACAACACTCCGGGCTTCATTGTTGGGTAAAGCCAAGGCTTCAACTCACTTTGAGACATAGTCCACCGCCACGAGAATATAAGTGTTACCACAAGAGCTCACGAAAGGACCCATGAAATCGATGCCCCAAACATAAAAAATATCCACCTCGAGAATCGTATTGGAAGGCATCTCATCCCTTTTTGAATTTCCGCCGGCTCTTTGGCATCCATCCCATCTCTTTACCAAATCACTAGCATCCTTAAACAAAGTCGGCCAATAGAAACCGCAACTCAAGACCTTTGAAGCCGTCCTCACCCCTCCATGATGGCGGAGTGACAAGCCCGGTGCTCAATTGTTCACCTTTCGGGACACATCTTCTAATCACACCATCCGTGGAAATTTTAAACAAGTACGGATCATCCCAATAAAAATGCAAACTATCCCGCTTGAGTTTCTTCTTTTGGTTGGAATAGAGCTCACACGGGACAATTCCGGTCACAATGAAGTTGGCGATGTCCGCGAACCATGGCATGTCACACATTGACACAGAAAGAAGTTGCTCGTCGGGGAATATATCATTTATTTCTAGGCCGTCACATGTCCTCCCTTCTTTGTCACGACCCAAAATCCACTAAGGGTCTTGGTGGCGCCGGACATCTGTCAGGCCAGCCTACTCAAATACTTTAAATTAGTCTCGTTTTAACACTTTTGCAAGATTTTTCCTTCATTATTTAGAAATTTTAAAGAATATATTTTCAAATCAAATTTAAAGGTTAAGCAATAAATACAATACTCCAAACCATCCCAGAACCCGGTGTCACAAGTGCAAGAGCATCTACTGATAAAAGAAATAAAATACAACATCCGCCCGGGATACAATGGACGAAAAGTAAATGCAGTACAAAGGAAGGGACTACTCTAGTTGCGGCCGTCTCGAATGATACAGCTCACCTAGTCCCAGAATCATCCGTGCTGCTATGCCTAGTAAGCCACTGGAGTCACATATACCTGTGCAACAAAAT
>MU747953.1:28587-107744 GCA_026770625.1 Nicotiana glauca
CCTATGGGGTAAATTCCCCCTCACAAGATTAGAAAGGAGACTCACCTCGCTTCGAAGATCCACGACCGGCATTCTACATTCATCCGAAGGCTCGAACCAACGCAAAATACTCCAAAACTAGCCAATGGTCATACAAATCCATTAATATAAGCTCAATTAAACTTTACAACCGAATTTGTAACAATTCCTAACCCCAAACGAAAAGTTGACGAAAATGCCCTTGGGCCTATGTGCCCGGAATCCAAAATTTTTTGAAGATAAATATTACCCAGAGCCTCACGAACTCAAATATATGATTTTCTCTAAATTCCATACCCAAAATCATGGTTAAATTCCATGAATATGATTTTCTTGGGTTTCCACCAAAATCCCAATTTTCTACTAATTTCCATGCCTAAATCCATGTATAAACCTTGTATTTAACTCAAAGCTAGCATAAATTACTTACCTCATGACAAGTGAAGAAAATGGCACCCCCAAGCTGCTCCCCATCGACTCCAATGGAAGAAAAATGGGGTTGAAATGAGCTCAACCCCGAACTTAAAACATCCTCACTGCCCTAGTCATTTCCGCTTCTGCAGAAATTTTGCCGCCTATGCGGTTCCGCATTTGCGGACAATAGGCCGCTTCTGCGGCTTCCCCTGGCCTAGCCCCTTTCGCTTCTACGATGCTCCTTCCGCAGATGCAGTCTTGCTTCTGCGGAACCTTGACCGTATCGGCGGCCCACGACCCTTCGAACCATTACGCTTCTGCGGTGCCCTCTAACGCTTTTGCGACTCCACTTTTGCGGATACCTGACCGCATAAGCGGTCCCTGCTCCCCTTTGCTCCCAACCGCTTCTGCGACTTCTTTCATTCTTCTGCGGGGCCACTTTTGCGGTCCCATCTCCGTAGAAGCGGAAATACCAGCAACCAGCAACTCAGCTATTTCCAAAAATCCATTTCGATCCGTTAGCCACCCGGAATCCACCTGAGCCCCCCCGGGAACCCAACCAATCATACCAACCAATCCCAAAACACATTACGAACTTGCTCGAGGCCTCAAATCACATCAAACAACGCTAAAATCATCAATCGACATCCAATCCAAGCTTAATGAACTTTGAAATTTCAAACTTCTATTTCCGATGTTTAGACCTACCAAATCACATCCGATTAACCTCAAATTTTGCACACAAATCATATTTGACATTATGGACCTACTCCAACTTTCGGAATTGGATTCCGACTCAGATATCAAAAAGTCAACCTCCGGTTAAACTTCCCAAAAAACTTCAAATTTCTATCCTTAGCCAAACGGCTTCAAAATGACCTACGAACCTCCGAATTCACTTCCGATCACGCTCCCAACTCCAGAATCACCATACAGAGCTACTCCTAGTCTCAGAATTCCAAATGGACATTGATAACACCGAAATGCACTTCAAACCAAACTTATGAAATTCCTTCTAAAATACTAACTTCCACAGTAGGCGCCAAAACGCTCCCGGGTTATCCAAAACCCAATCCGAGCATACGGCCAAGTCCGAAATCATCATACGAACCTGCTGGAACCTTTAGATCCCGATTCCAAGGTCGTTTACTCAAAATTCTGATCCTAGATCATTCTTTCAACTTTAAGCTTCTCAAATGAGAATTTTCATTCAAATTTAACTCCGATCTTCCTGAATTTAAATTCCGACCACGCGAAGAAGTCATAATGCCCGAAATGAAGCTGTTCATGGCCTCCGACTGCTGAACGGAGCGCTGGTACTCAAAACGACCGGTCGGGTCTATCACGCCCCAAAATCCGAGGAGCGCGACTGGCGCTCAATCGAGTAAACCCGACCGAGCAAGCCTGATAGGTCTCCTTCTACCTAAACTAACTCAAGAATAAATAGGAGATGGACTCCATTAATCAAATTCTATAAACATACCATTAACGATTTCCATTGGAAACTTAAATCATAATTATCAAAATATCAGAAGTGTTATAAGACTTTGCCAAACATCAATATTTCTATTTTAAATTCCCATGCCCGACACTACCCACAACCTGTCTATGGAGCCTCTAAATACAACTGAAGAATAATATGGAAATGTCGGCAACAAGGCTCCGGTTATACCTTACACAAATACCAAAATAGACTCCGGAAGAAAGGCGGCATGAGCAAAACAGGGCCCCTAGAGGAAAGGGGCTCACCAATACAGCTGACGGAAAGTGGAGGAGGTGCTACTGTCGGTGGACTGGAGTACCTGCTATAGAACCACCTACAATCATAACATGAATGTAGCGCCCCCGGCAAAAGGGACGTCAGTACATTTGAATTGTACTGGTATGTATGAACAAACTTTACCCCAAGTAAAATCAAATAACACACAAGTATCAGACATCAATAGAATCAACGATCAAATACACGTGAAAGAAACAATCAAAGCCAAACAAGTTTCACAATCTCTCATTTTCCCCTTCAACATTATCACATCAATGATTTCACAATTTTCTCATATGTTCATTTCAATAGTGATTTCGATCACTTTTCCACCCTTGTTACCTCGACCACCCTTATTACCTCGGCCTCCCTTATCACCACAACCCACACCTTATTACTTCAAGTTGCAGCGCGCAACCCGATCCTACCGAACAATCACAATTCACAAACAACACAACAACAATTCACAAAGAACAACAACAACAATTCACAAGAGTTTCCGTAGCCATCAATACCATTTCCATCATATTCAACAACTCATATGCATTTTATGTCACAACGATAATTTCCCATGACAAGCCATATATGTTATTACCACAGTTGTTTCGATTGCATCAATCACGATTTCTTTCCATCATTTCAAGGAAACACAAGTTCATTTCAACAATTCATACATTTGGGCCCAAGGCATCATAACTGTCACCAAGCAGTAATTCATGTACAAGGTATTGTCATAATCGTTCACATTATTTATGTCATTTCACAATACCCTCTTTCATTACTTACCACGTAGGGTTTTTAGCCATTATACACATTCCCGTATTTGGACACATTAACATTCTTTCATTCGTTAACACATACTTCAATGTCGGCATCCTCAAACCTTTACAAACTTTGCACATAATAAGGCAGGCACATCAAATCACTTCTCACAATCACATATAACTTGGTGGTGTGGAAATCAACTAAGACAACCAACACACATATTTTCATACAAGGTACACATACTGTATGCTCGTCACAACAAGGGGATTCTACAAGAGTTAAAGTTAGCCATACATACCTCAAATTCGCCCCTTAATGATACTACAACAATCCAATACACTTAAGCAACTTCAATCTACAATACAACATTCGACAGGGCCAATATTAGTAATAAATTCCATAACTTATGCCATTTAGGCATATTATCAAACACCTTGTAGGTATAGATATTTACACCTCATAACTATAGTGTTGGTTCATCCAACTATCACCATTAACCAACAATTCACCCTACCATCATTCCTAACCAATTTATAACTTCCAACAACATATATATACGACCATTCATTCATACCCAACCATCAACCTTATTAATTAACTCATTTCACAATCTCTACAACCAACACAACCTAGGTTAGGCACTTATGGCTTTCAATCATCATCCCATGAGTTCTAATGTATATATCACACATAAATAATCACCATAGAGTAGGTGGAGATGATAGACATACCTCTTGTAGTAAGAATTTTAAGAATCCCCACTTGTGGTGTTCTTGATAAATTCAAGGATTTGAATGGAAATCTATGGATTTTCAAGATCAATCCATGTTAATATAAGTGTTTAGGAGTAGTAATCAACTCAAAATACTCCAAAAATCTTACCTTGGATCATAGAAATGAAGAGTGGGACGAATCCCTCTTGAGAGAGCAAGCCCTTGCTCCAAAAATGACTTGGGAACCCTCTATACCCGGTCTTGGGGTATTTAGAAGCCTTCCACTAGTGCTGCAGCGCACCTGAGCGCGCTAGTTTGCCCAGTGTTCTGTCTTGGGCGCACACATTTTAGCGTGGGCGCGCATCTGGGCGCTCATCTGGGCGCGCTAGTGACACATGCCCAGTAAAATCGTCATAACTTTCTGTATACACCTCCAAATGACAAACGGTTTGTTGAGTTGGAAACTAGACTCAAAGGGATTTAATTTGATAGGTTGTTGATCACACAACTCCTTATATAACTGGAGATATGATCATCCAAAGTGAGGTCTTGTGCGCACTCATCTACAACTTTCGTGTAATATGAAATTTTCCAACTTGGCTTAGACTTAGGCCTATCCTTAGACCCCAATTCACTTATAATATAACTTATACGCTTATTAACATATCCAATGATATCCATCATATCATAAATCCTCATTTTCACACGAATTAAAATAATTTAGCCTACCTTGGCACGACGAAATCTTGAATTACTCAAAAAAAATTTCCGGGGCCTTACATTCTCTCCCCCCCTTAGGATCATTCGTCCTCGAATGAGGATTGAGGTCCATTTTCTAGCCATCCTTATGTAACTTCAGCTTGTTCACATCATGAAATATATCAATAGCCCCGAATTTGGCTAACTCCATAAATTTTTGAAAATTTTGCCAGAGTTTCCTTTGTAATATGGACATATCAACCTGTCAGAAAGCCCCCGAAACATATTTCCAAGAACATTACACAGTTTCTGTTATCCCTACAACTAGTATACAATTCATTCCCTAACAACTCGTACATATTCATACACTTTAAACAACTTACAATTAGCTCGTTCCCTTTATACCACAAATTGCACCTGGTTCAATCAAGGTCATTTACTTGCACAAAACTGAGTTACTATACGATTCAGTCACTTTAACACATCAAAAACTCTTTAATCAATCATTACCAATCTACACTATCATTAATCATTTACCTACCACATAAGTTTAACAAAATTGTTCATTTACTTCAAGGGTTGCACATTACCCAAATAGCATAAACATTTGAAATTTCGCACACATTAGGAAGTTGCAACAATAAGGCAATTCGGGAAAAATGAGGTGCCTTTGTACCAATCCGAGCACTACTTCAAATTGCTTAAAGATAGAAGTTCGCACGATCACTACTAGCCTTGTTCGAACAGATGGGGATATTTCTCTTTCATTTCTTTTTCCGCTTCCTACGTGGCTTCCTCGACATGTTGACTTCGCCACAATACATTCGCGAAAATAATCCCAACCTTCAGGTTTATCTAACAAGGATGACAACTAGATACCTCGCATAAGCTAACTATCCATTAACTTCACACTCAAATAGTTTCCACCGGGATGATACACTAAAAGACTCCAACTACCTTCTTAGACATAGAGATATGGAAACACATAATGCATGGGGTCCAACTATGGGGAAACTTCATATTTCTAGTTCACCCTAATGTGATATACACTTATGCAACCTTCATTATCAACTCATATAACATTTTTAGGGGAAAGTATTGAGAATAACTCCTTCAACTTCCTAAACTCTAAATCTCTACATGAACACCCATGCTAAACCTTTGATGACCTTCCACAATTACTCTAAGATGTGATATCATAAACTAACGATAAAAAAAATAACCTATCGAATATATGGGACCACACGGGGATACTTTATCTTTGACATGTTTGAACCTTCAATACCCAATAAATCTATTACAGTAAGGAGCAACGGAGATCAAAATCATGTTGGAGTTATTTAGGAATTCATTTAAGCGTTGAGCAGAGTATTCCATGAAGTTATATGCTAAGAACACGAGGAGTTCTATTAATGATGTTGATATGGTTAATCATTGTGACGACATCAACTATGAAACAATTAAGGCATATGGGTAACTTGTACCTTGGCAATAAGAACCATTAAGGAGAAATATTCAAGTACATGACCTAGTCACCTCCTGAAGTGTAGGGAAAATCCAGTTATCAAGAATGAGAATATCCTGGCACATTGAATGCGATATGGGTTTCAAAACACATTAAGTTGAATCACACTCTTAACATTAACTGACACAAGGAATCTACGCCACAAGGCCATGAGGATGAAAAGAAGTTGAGCACTTATGAATTATTATACTACCAGTAGCTTACCCCTTCCTAATAATTGATACTATATGCGAGAAGTAAAGATACAATAACTTGTCTTCCAATCAATATGCTCATGATATATGCAAAAATCTGAAGGCATCTAATCTAAACCTTTCACGGGTGAACCACATAGCTAGGATATCTTAATATTAGGACGCAATCATGCATGTGTTAGAGGGGTTCAAATGATTAACATGATACTCCGGGGAGAAAGACAAATAACACTCATATCCAGTCCCAGAAGGTGAAATACTAAGGGTAGCAAAACTCCTCGCACATGACACGACATAGTCAATGATTCTAGAAGTCAAGGGTGTACAAACAATCCAACTCAATGAGACTGTGTAAATAATCATGGAAGGTTTGCAGATGTTCATGATGAATTCCCCATGGATTTTGACTTGAGAAAGGAAGTGTCGTAGTGATAGATAAAAGGGCATGTTCTCTCATAGTTATAGAACTAGTGTTGGGAACTAGCACAATGAATTCACTAACTATGGAACACAATTATCACATTGTGGAGGTATAAAGATAAAATAATCATTCGTTATAAGCTGGACATACTCCTAATATATTAACTCCCCACTGCAATATATGACCATGCCACGAGTAACCACAATACTAGGACAAAGTGAGCTATTTACTGCGAGATGTCCCAAGTGGACATGAAAGTCATGGCGGCACAAGATCTTCCTGTGATGGGGATGTGAGGATCTCAATTTTTCAGAAAGACTTTATACACACGGCGACCATTTTTATTGATATGCATTCATACGATAGGTGCTGAGATATGCATGTATGTTACTAGACAATGAGAAGGTTTCATAATGATACTCGCAAGAGAGTAGAGTGACCGTTCAGACCATAAAAGCCATATACACCAGTAAGTAAAAGAGTGACTCGAGAAGGATCGCAAGACTGGGATGTTTTACATGGAACTTGACACCATATAGGTAAACTTTACGATGGTGCATGCATAAGCACAAGTGAGCAGATGTTGTCCATTTAAATAAAAAGTTTCCGTAAGAAATTCATCGGGAATAGTCCCTTGTTGAGAATTTAGGAAAAGCAAGTGGGAAGTATCAATAGTACTATAACTCAATTCAGGAACATAATTATAGAGCTCAATTCCATAGGAAGGTGTAAGTAAGAGAAATGTGATCGAGAGACTTTGTGAATAATACGTCAAATTCAAAGAGCATGTGCATGAAATGTTTTGTAATTTAGATTCTATTTAAGAACATCTCTATGCAAGGATAAGGAAATCATAAGGGTTTAACAAAAGCTTTAAACAATCACCACATTACCAAATAAAAGGGATAACATAGCTCTTACATAATTTCTATACCTCTAGGCTGCATTTCATAGCCCTTCCATAGAGCTCACATATCATATTATACACCTATGCGCTTCATAGCCCGTCCATAGGTTCCACATTTTAATTAATCGGCACGTGGGGCCACAATCATTACAGCATACTTGGCACTAGGCCATATTTCATAACTCAATCTCTTATTTCCCACATTTCACATCATTTCCACATATTTCATATTAATATCAATTTCAACAACAAGCCATTCAATTCAAGATGTCAAGTACACATGAGAGGAACCATGAATCCTCGGCATATACAATATCTCAGAGATAATGCACCTCAAGTTTATTGACAATGGAACTTTAAACACCAGGGACTCTTCCAAATCAATAGAGGGGGTACACCAACCCGCAATAAAACACACATCAAAGGCATAAGCAAATAATTACACCAATTATTCTTGAATCCTTCTTTTTCAATCATGACATTATACAATTATAATTCAAGTTCTCGGCACATTGGCCACACTTTATTTTCCAAATTCATTTGATTACTTCAAACATCTCTACACATAGAGGATTTCACATAGTTTGGCATAAGATATACAACTCAATCTCAATTTAAGGTCTTAGCATTTCAATACATGATTCATGCTCTTTGCGCCCTTTTTAAGTTTTCAACAATAGCACCTTGATCATATTGGAATGCATATTTCACAATTACAGGGTCACAACACAACCTCATGTAAAGTACCAATAACAACAAGAATCCAAAGTTCAATCTTACCACATTTACATAGTCACTTACTTTACTTCCAAACATCTTTGCACATTACCAACAACTAGACACAATCAATCAAATACATTTGGTACACATAAGAATAATTTGGAGGATCAGTCATAGCGAGTTTTCTCACACAATTTGGCATCAAAATCTCACTTTAAACTTGACTTGAAGTCTAGGCATTTTAGCACATAATTCCCATTTTTTTCCACATATCCTCATTTACCAAGAATAACATATTAAACACATTGAGGTACATCCTTCACATATATTCTTGCAACACCCAAATCCTTTGAAATAATGAATACTATATAAATCAAATTTTGGACTTATAACATATGCAGGGACACCTGGGAGCTCAATTTCTAAGAAGAGGGAGTTTTAGCCATACAGACTGATGATATACTACATGATCTGGTGGTGCAGTGATATTAGTAGGAAAAAGGGTACTCCCCTTAGCAACAAGTTCTACCAATCCCTCCATGGCTCAACACATTCTTCTAACAAGTCCTTGGAAAATCCACTCGGACTCAATGGTGGGATCAATCCCGCTTTACACGCTTCAAATTCGCGGAGTATGGTATCAAAATTACCAATCTTGAGAATAAGACTTAGAGAGGAAATCAAATCCATATCTTAAGCTATATTGCATGATCTGGAGTATCAAAGAAGGGTGAAATTCCTAAATGTTCAAATAGCCTTCAACTTATCGATGTGGTCGACAACACAACCGATAAGAAGGACTCTACTAGACACGGCTCCGAGTCATCCTAGGATACTTGAAAACCTTAGGCTCTGATACCAAGTTTGTCACACCCCAAAATCCGAGGAGCGCGACTGGCGCTCAACCAAGTAAACCCGATCGAGCAAGCCTGATAGGTCTCCTTCTACCCAAACTAACTCAAGAATAAATAGGAGATGGGCTCCATTAATCAAATTCTATAAACATACCATTAACGATTTCCATTGGCAAATTAAATCATAATTATCAAAATATCAGAAGTGTTATAAGTCTTTGCCAAACATCAATATTTCTATTTTAAGTTCCCATGCCCGACACTACCCACAACCTGTCTACGGAGCCTCTAAATACAACTGAAGAATAATATGGAAATGCCGGCAACAAGGCTCCGGTTATACCTTACACAAATACCAAAATAGACTCCGGAAGAAAGGCGGCATGAGCCAAACAGGGCCCCTAGAGGAAAGGGGCTCACCAATACAGCTGATGGAAAGTGGAGGAGGTGCTACTGTCGGTGGACTGGAGTACCTTCTATAGAACCACCTACAATCATAACACGAATGTAGCGCCCCCGGCAAAAGGAACGTCAGTACATTTGAATTGTACTGGTATGTATGAACAAACTTTACCCCAAGTAAAATCAAATAACACACAAGTATCAGACATCAATAGAATCAACGATCAAATGCATGTGAAAGAAACAATCAAAGCTAAACAAGTTTCACAATCTCTCCTTTTTCCTTCAACATTATCACATCAATGATTTCACAATTTTCTCATATGTTCATTTCAATAGTGATTTCGATCACTTTTCCACTTTTATTACCTCGGCCACCATTATTACCTCGGCCACCCTTATCACCACAACCCACACCTTATTACTTCGTGTTGCGGAGCGCAACCCGATCCCACCGAACAATCAAAATTCACAAACAGCACAACAACAACAACAACAATTCACAAAGAACAACAATAACAATTCACAAGAATTTCCGTAGCCATCAATACCATTTCCATTATATTCAACAACTCATATGCATTTTATGTCACAATGATAATTGCCCACGACAAGCCATATATGTTATTACCACAGTTGTTTCGATTGCATCAATCACGATTTCTTTCCATCATTTCAAGGAAACACAAGTTCATTTCAACAATTCATACATTTGGGCCCCAGGCACCATAACTATCACCAAGCAGTAATTCATGTACAAGGTATTGTCGTAATCGTTCACATTATTTATATCATTTCACAATACCCTCTTTCATTACTTACCACGCAGGGTTTTTAGCCATTATACATATTCCCGTATTTGGACACATTAACATTCTTTCATTCGTTAACACATACTTCTATGTCGGCATCCTCAAACCTATACAAACTTTGCACATAATAAGGTAGGCACATCAAATCACTTCTCACAATCACACATAACTTGGTGGTGTGGAAATCAACTAAGACAACCAATACACATATTTTCATACAAGGTACACATACCGTATGCTCGTCACAACAAGGGGATTCTACAAGAGTTAAAGTTAGCCATACATACCTCAAATTCACCCCTTAATGATACTACAACGATTCAATACACTTAAGCAACTTCAATCTACAATACAACATTCGATAGGGCCAATATTAGTAATAAATTCCATAACTTATGCCATTTAGGCATATTATCAAACACCATGTAGGTATAGATATTTACACCTCATAACTATAGTATTGGTTCATGCAACTATCACCATTAACCAACAATTCACCCTACCATCATTCCTAACCAATTTATAACTTCCAACAACATATATATACGACCATTCATTCATACCCAACCATCAACCTTATTAATTAACTCATTTCACAATCTCTACAACCAACACAACCTAGGTTAGGCACTTACGGCTTTCAATCATCATCCTATGAGTTCTAATGTTGGAGATAAATAATCACCATAGAGTAGTTGGAGATGATAGACATACCTCTTGTAGTAAGAATTTTAAGAATCCCCACTTGTGGTGTTCTTGATAAATTCAAGGATTTGAATGGAAATCTATGGATTTTCAAGATCAATCCATGTTAATATAAGTGTTTAGGAGTAGTAATCAACTCAAAATACTCCAAAATTCTTACCTTGGATCATAGAAATAAAGAGTGGGACTGATCCCTCTTGAGAGAGCAAGCCCTTGCTCCAAAAATGACTTGGGAACCCTCTATACCCAGTCTTGGGGTATTTAGAAGCCTTCCACTAGCGCTACAGCGCACCTGGGTGCGCATCTGGGCGCGCTAATTTGCCCAGTGTTCTGTCTTGGGCGCGCTAGTGACACATGCCCAGTAAAATTCTCATAACTTTCTGTATACACCTCCAAATGACGAACGGTTTATTGAGTTGGAAACTAGACTCAAAGGGCTTTAATTTGATATGTTGTTCATCACACAACTCTTTATATAACTGGAGATATGATCGTCCAAAGTGAGGTCTTGTGCGCACTCATCTACAACTTTCGTGTAATATGAAATTTTCCAACTTGGCTTAGACTTAGGCCTCTCCTTAGACCCAAATTCACTTATAATATGACTTATACGCTTATTAGCATATCCAATTGATATCCATCATATCATAAATCCTCATTTTCACACGAATTAAAATAATTTAGCCTACCTTGGCACGACGAAATCTTAAATTAGTCAAACAAAATTTCCGGGGCCTTATAGGGTCGTTACATTCTCTCCCACTTAAACATACGTTTGTCCTCGAACGTGCCAAGAACTATACCGAAGTAGCCTGAAATCACTGCTTAGCACCTCGTGCACCTTCCCGTGCTACCACAACTTAGTTGAGCACATTGGCTCGATAAATTCTGTAGATATTCCCTTTTATTCAAGCATATAAGCCTTAGAGCCCAATTCCAACATCCAGAATTCTATGCCAGGACTGTTTCCAACATAAGATCACCGTATCAATCACTGTATGCTGTACTCAAACATGACTGCATAACTCTGCCGAATTCACACTTTGCATCACTTTACTCATAGGACCACAATAACATTTCTGTTTGAATTAATTGAAATTCCACGAATCCGATGCTCCCATAGCACCTCATGACCTACATAGGTCTTACTCTAACTATTACAATACCGTCACGACGGATGAGATGGCGAAATCCATAACCAACTGTTGAATGAACAATTCATTGGGTCTATACCCTTGACATGAGTCATTGCCTCTTTCTGAACCATCTAATGGTCTTAGCTCCTTAATTCACTTCACATAATCCAATTGCATTGGTCCTAAATCCAATAATCTCATCTTACCCAGTACGAACTGCTCAGGCAATAAGCCACTCTAAATGCGATCACAAGTCTCATATGACGCCACAATGTGACAATATGCCACCAATTCGAACATAACACAAACGGAAATCGAACTCTGGAAGGAATTACCTAATCCCCGCACTAATACGGAATTTCTTTAAAAGATAGGAAGTGAACCACACCAACAAATAGCATGTACAAAAACCAGACTTGACATCACACTGTTGCGGCGCGCAACTCGATCCACACATAGATCTCACATAAGGATATTGCACTTCGAGGTAAACCTGCTCATTACAATAAATTATCGAATTTCGATCGTAAGCACGCTAAGTGCGTAATACCATCCCTGAGAAAACACATAGCGCTATAGGCTACAAAACTCAAGCACAACTGAGGTGCGATACAAGATCTAAATCTCAAGAGCCATCCTGCTCACATAACCTCATCACAATGCGAAACCTCAAGACATAAGAATTTACTAAGCCGTCTCACAACTCATACGGCGCAATACATCATTACCTGGAATAGTTGATGATAAAATAACACATCGTCTGTTCCTCTATAGGGGACGCTCGCTGAAATGAACACAACTGGCCTGATATAAAGCACTGTTAGCAAATAAATCAATCCACCGATCTCAAGCCGATTTCTGATTGTACCAACTTGGCCAATGACCTTTCAAAGGTCCGTAGTAACTCCCTTTTGCCTTATATTACGTAAGAATATCCATCATAACTGGGGGAACCTCCTCAGTTCACAACACAATATACAAAGTGCCCTCCAGACATAAATTCTCCAATTAATGATATTACCAAAATCCTCATACTTGGTTTAAATCTTTTAGCCAAATCAAGTGACTACATGTCACACTTATACAATCTTCCCGTGGGACACGCTCCCACAATCTTCCGAAATAAATAACGGGTCCGCACATTTAAACTATCAGATGCACTAATGCTGAAAATCGATCCAGAATCCTTAACCAGGATTCAAAACCTCTTCCACAACACATCGATCTCAGGTGACGCTGAGGACAATACCAATTTACTCTAATCATTCAACCCCTTCCTTGCTCATCCGAGCCCGTGACATCCTTGTCAACATTGAACTGCAACCTTTATCCTCACTTCGTATTTCCATGCTACTCACTGCACCCAATGTGCCAACATACGATAGAATACGATTTTTATCATAACTCCAAATTCATTAATATTTTCACATTTCATCATATAAGAACCTTGCACTTAACTCACTTCCAGAGAATCATAGCGATACATCGGTAATTTCCCATTACGTAGAATATGCAAATCTACAAGTAGTGGTCCAAGCCACCATAGCCCTTCCGAAATCCGCTTTCACTTAACGAGCCATAACATAAGAATGCCCCTGATAAATCATCAATCACGGCGGCCGACAAACCTCACACGTACCGCCACAAATCAAATGCATAACTCGATCACGCTGAATGAACGGACTACAGACTCCAACATGCTAAATTCAACTATGGCTAATCAATTTACCTTCTTCCGATTTCTCCTTGCTTGCCTTAAAAATAAGACTAACTCCATTCAACACATAACATACTCCATCTACACTCACCCCGAGTGTCCTTGAATCACGAGACCAGGCTGTCTCAATTCCCACGAACTATTTCACAACACCCAAATGCTACACCACAAGCCAAACATCCCGGAACATTCTGTGCCTCTTCTCATAAACTGCTACAGGGCTTGATTCTTAGTTGTACCTACAAGCTCGACATCATTAGGCACCACACTTTACCTCTTGAACCCACTCGGACCGTTACTGAGAGCCACCCGCTCTGACTTGGTCCCGAATATAATCAACTCCATGAATATTCTTAGCACATTAATACCCTCTCAACGAAGCACCTGGCAGAACCACTCCCCTGAAACCTGTATCTATACCAGGCATAAATCCTGAACCTTTTTCCAAGTCCGGACATGAGCCAATAAGGCCAACCATCACATGCCTCTAACAATTCATTTGCTCGAATTAACACTTATGGTCTTTTCTCATACCTGAGATAATCCATCAATATACTAATAAATAGAGACCTCGCAAGAATTTAACCATGCAACCCAATATTAGGCGGTGGGACTCTCCCACTTAGCTTGAAGCCATTATTACACAACTCTGGAACTCACCAGAATCCTTTATCTCTTGTTGACATAACCTTATGAAATCATCCGCCGCAATTTCTCAGAATCTTCCTGTAAATCCCCATCTTTCATATTGTGAATAATTAATCACATTCGCACGATCGATCTCTTTGTTGGACAACCAATATAATTCCTTGTAGAAGCTTCGCCAACCACGCGACTGCGTATATGCTCACGGGGAATAACCCACCTAGGGGAATCACCTCCCGACATCTTCCCATGCCACTGCACGGGGTACATTCACTATGACACTAATAGCCCATCCTGAGTCCGAGCTCACCTTCCAGTTGCACAAGTCCATTCGCCCCTCGCGGACATCAATTAAATGCGCGGCAACATCCTTCCAAATTCAGGGTTATGCTGCACCTTCCTCCACTTCAAGAAGCTCCTTTCCGCCATATCAATCTTTTGCCACATAATAGCCCATACTTCACATCATACCCGCAGGCTTCAATCACCAATCATTAAAATCCCCAATTTGATCCAAACTCTCTTTAAGGCGTGTAGTCATCCTACTACCAAGCCCATATGCAACCCTTGCCACTCTCCCACTTTGGCAAAACTCATCTCCTTAATCGGTCACTCGACCTTGCTTCTCATACTTAGCCTTGTAGAAATTTTAAACACCGCCTTGCACTTTCCACATGTCCTTGCTCATACTTTGCTGCTCAATTGTTGCCTCAAATAAAAATCTATCTTTGTGGCACTTGAATCCTCCATTGCTGCTAACTTTAAACCTTTCCAAAGGTCATCTCAATCGAGACGTCAACATTAGAAATTCTGATTCGATCTTAAACCACCGCTTCATACGATATCTGACAGTTGTATCTTCAATACTATTTCACAATATCTTGCCCCAAGGCGAATTGTAGCAGATCATAACACTGACAAGCTTAAAGCGTTCAATTAGGGCAGCAGCACCCCCACATAGAGGAGAACTCTACCACGCCTGCAATTACCACGTTTCATTACTCCCACAAGTCCCCATCTGGCCATCCTTAGTTCGATTGACTTTCCCCTGCCGGGAGTAAAATACTGAATCCCTTGATTACACACTGAGTAGACCTCCCTTCAATTCATTCACTGCCCGACACGTGGGCAAACGTCCCACCATCACAACAACACTGTAGAATAATTGGTCATAAGCATCATGGGAACCTGTGCCTAGCCTCAGGGCTCTTAGATGTTCTGTTACTGAGCTGAAACAATAGAATATCCTTCCAAAATGCGACTATCATAGTCCAATCAACTATACCGGGAAAATCATCCCGCACCACATTTGTAGTGCCATTACAATCCTTTCAAATTCTCGATTTCTAGCAAGCGCTCGCGTCGCGTAAGATTGAGTAGGAAGGAATCAAAGGCATAAGCCTCAAAGGAATAGAACTGCACGATAAGGAAATCAAGAAGGGAAGTACTCCTAATAGTCTTGCAGCCTCCCAAGGATAAGTACAGACGTCTCCGTACCGATCCGCGAGACTCTACTAGACTTGCTCATGAATCGTGACACCGACGGGAACCTAGTGCTTTGATACCATGTTGTCACGACCCAAAATCCACTAAGTGTCGTGGTGGCGCCAGACATCTCTGTCAGGCCAGCCAACTCAAATACTTTAAATTAGTCTTGTTTTAACACTTTTGAAATACAAGATTTTTCCTTCATTATCTAGAAATTTTAAAGAATATATTTTCAAATCAAATTTAAAGGTTAAGCAATAAATACAATACTCCAAACCATCCCAGAACCCGGTGTCATAAGTGCATGCGCATCTAGTGATAAGAGAAATAAAATACAACATCCGCCCGGGATACAGTGGACGAAAAGTAAATACGTACTGTAGCTGCGGCCGTCTCGAATGACGCAGCTCACCTAGTCCCAGAATCATCCGTGCTGCTATGCCTAGTAAGTAACTGGAGTCACATATACCGGTGCAACAAAATGCACAACAAGTGTAGTATGAGTACGTAATCAACGTGTACTCAGTGAGTGTCCAGCCTAATCCCGAAGGGGTAGAGACGAGATGGTCAACTTTGACACACTCTGATGGTCCAACGATTATTTATTCTCAATATACATATCAAACGGTGGATTTATTTTTTAGCATGATTTTTATCCAGATAGAGGAAACAAGTAAACACGTAATTCTTTTATAGGAAATTTCCAAGATTTCTGTTCATTATTAACAATATGATTTCGAGCCATAGTGAGGTGTGTAACAACTTAAATGAGTCCAGGCAGCAATATAAGCATGCGCAAATCATATAGAGGCGATGGCCCGATCCAACAGAAATAAATGTGCACTTGCCGAGGGTCGACGACGTGCCTATAGATGCATCTATTAATATGCCGAGGCATTCGGCCCGTTCCAAAATAAACACACACAGACAGACAATCCGTCAAGAAGTCAACATAGAGCAATTATCCAAGAAAGGTCAATTCTCTTTAATAATTTGAGAAAACAAGCTTATGTCATTTTTTAGAAATCCATTTATTAATTCAATGTGATTTACGAAGATCAAATGTCAATAAGGTTACAGATATTCCAAGTATAACATGCTGATGGGTCCTAACTACCCGGACAATAGCATAATAGTAGCTACGCACGGACTCTCGTCACCTCGTGCGTACGTAGCCCCCACAAATATGAGCACATAATCAATCACTTCACCTATGGGGTAAATTCCCCCTCACAAGATTAGAAAGGAGACTCACCTCGCTCCGAAGATCCATAATCGGTATTCTACATTCTTTCGAAGGCTCGAACCAATGAAAAATGCTCCAAAACTAGCCAATGGTCATACAAATCCATTAATATAAGCTCAATTAAACTTTACAACCCAATTTATAACAATTCCTTACCCCAAACAAAAAGTTGACGAAAATGCCCTCGGGCCCACATGCCCGGAATCCAAAATTTTTCAAAGATAAATATTACCCATAGCCTCACGAACTCAAATATATGATTTTCTCTAAATTCCATACCCAAAATCGTGGTTAAATTCCATGAATATGATTTTCTAGGTTTTCCACCAAAATTCCAATTTTTATAGTAATTTCCATGCCTAAATCCATGTATAAACCTTGTATTTAACTCAAAGCTAGCATAAATTACTTACCTCATGACAAGTGATGAAAATGGCATCCCCAAGCTGCTCCCCATCGACTCCAATGGAAGAAAAATGGGGTTGAAATGAGCTCAACCCCGAACTTAAAACATCCTCACTGCCCCAGTCATTTCCGCTTCTGCGGAAATATTGCCGCCTATGCGGTTCTCCATTTGAGGACAATAGGCCGCTTCTGCGGCTTCCCCTGGCCTAGCCCCCTTTCTCTTCTGCGATGCTCCTTTCGCAGATGCGGTCCCGCTTCTGCGGAACCTTGACCGCATCAGCGGCCCACGACCCTTCGAACCATTGCGCTTCTGCGGTGCCCTCTACCGCTTTTGCGACTTCGCTTTTGCGGATACCTAACCGCATAAGCAGTACCTAATCCCCTTCTCTCCCAACCGCTTCTGCGGCTTCTTTCACGCTTTTATGGGGCCGCTTCTGCAGTCCCAGCTCCCCAGAACGGAAATACCAGCAACCAGCAACTCAGCTATTTCCAAAAATCCATTTTCAATCCGTTAGCCACCCGGAATCCACCCGAGGCCCCCTGGGACCCCAACCAATCATAGAAACCAATCCCAAAACACATTATGGACTTTCTCGAGGCCTCAAATCACATCAAACAATGCTAAAATCATCAATCGACCTCCAATCCAAGCTTAATGAACTTTGAAATTTCAAACTTCTATTTCCGATGTTTAGACCTACCAAATCACATCCGATTGACCTCAAATTGTGCACACAAATCATATTTGACATTACGGACCTACTCCAACTTTCGGAATTGGATTTCGACTCCGATATCAGAAAGTCAACCTCCGGTCAAACTTCCCAAAAAACTTCAAATTTCTATCCTTAGCCAAACGACTTCAAAATGACCTACGGACCTCCGAGTTTACTTCTGATCGTGCTCCCAACTCCAGAATCACCATATAGAGCTACTCCCAGTCTCATAATTCCAAACGGACATTGATAACACCGAAATGCACTTCAAACCAAACTTATGAAATTCCTTCTAAAATACTAACTTCCATAATAGGCGCCAAAACACTCCCGGGTTATCCAAAACCCAATCCGGGCATATGCCCAAGTCCGAAATCATCATATGAACCTACTGGAACCTTTAGATCCCGATTCCGAGGTTGTTTTCTCAAAATTCCGATCCTAGATCATTCTTTCAACTTTAAGCTTCTCAAATGAGAATTTTCATTCAAATTTAACTCCTATCTTCCTTAATTTAAATTCCGACCACGCGAACAAGTCATAATACCCAAAATGAAGCTGTTCATGGCCTCCAACTGCTGAACGGAGCACTGGTACTCAAAATGACTGGTCGGGTCGTTACATTCTTCCTCCAACCGGGACAAATGGTCTGCAACTTAATTCTCACTTCCCTTCCGGTCCACTGTTTCTAAGTCAAATTGTTGAAAAAGTAGCACCCATCTCATCAATCTTGCCTTGGAATCCTTCTTGGTCATCAGATACCTAAGGGCAGCATGGTCAGTGTGCACAATCACGTTGGCCCCCATAAGATAAGGCCAACATCTTTCCACGGCAAATACAATTGCCAACGATTCTTTCTCCGTCACCGTGTAATTCCGTTGAGCTTCATTCATAGTCTTGCTTGCATAGTACATAGGATGAAACATTTTACTAATTTGTTGACCTAACACCGCCCCCACTGCAATGTCACTTGCATCACACATTAGTTCAAAGGACGAACTCCAATTAGGTGCGGTGATGATATGAGTTATGGTGAACTTGTGCTTTAAAAGTTCAAAGGCCTCCTTGCATTTTTCATCAAAAACAAACTTGGCATCTTTCTCTAGTAACTTGCAAAGTGGATTCACAACCTTCGAGCAATCTTTGATAAACCACCGGTAGAACCTGACATGCCCAAGAAAACTCCTCACCCTTTTGACAGAAGTGGGGGGAGGGAGCCTTGAAATCACCTCGATCTTACCCTTGTCTACATCAATCCCATGCTTAGAAATCTTGTGACCCAACACTATACCTTGTTCAACCATAAAATGGCATTTTTCCCAATTGAGAACAAGGTTAGTTTCTTCACATCGAGCCAAGACTCTATCCAAATTTACCAAGCATTCTTCAATGGAGTCACCAACCACACTAAAGTCATCCATAAAGACCTCCAATATGTCTTCCACCATGTAAGTGAAAATAGCCATCATGCAACGTTGGAAGGTCGCCAGAGCATTGCACAACCCGAGTGGCATCCGGGAGAAAGCAAATGTACAATATGGGCATGTAAAATTGGTCTTCTCTTGGTCCTCCTGGGCTTTTAAGATTTGATTGTAGCCCGAGTACCCATCCAAAAAGCAATATAAAGCTCGCCCCGCAAGGAGATCAAGCATTTGATCGAGGAATGGCAAGGGGAAATGATCCTTGCCGGTCACCTTGTTGAGTATCCGGCAGACCATACAAACTCTCCACCTGGTAATGGTCCGAGTGGGAATAAGCTCATTGTTGTCATTTGTCACTACTGTCATCCCTCCTTTCTTTGGCACACATTGTACCGTAGAGGTCCATGAGCTATCGATGATTGGATAAACCACACCGGCGTCAAGCCACTTGATAACCTCTTTATTTACGACTTCTTGCATCGCCTCATTTACTCTTATTTGATGTTCAAGTGAAGGCCTTGCATACTCCTCCAAGATGATTTTATGCATGCAAAATGCGGGGCTTATCCTCCGAATGTCTGCCAGAGTCCATCCTATTGCCCTTTTTCGCCTTTGAAGCACCTCCAAATTGGCCTCAACCTGCAAGTTAGTATGGCAAGAAGAAAGAATAACTGGAAGAGTTGAATTAGAGCCCAAAAATTCATACCTGAGGTGTGGAGGAAGTGGCTTCAACTCCAACACCGGTGTCTCCTCAATGGATGGCTTAGTTGGTAGAGTTTTGCGGTTTTCAAGATCCAAAGATAACTTCGCAGGCTCATATGAATATGAACCCATACCATGCAATGCATTCACGCACTTCACTCTACTAGCATCATCATCGACATCCATGTTAAGAAGCACAACCTCAAGAGGATCTTCATCATTTATCATGTAACTTGTGTCATCCACTATCACAGTTGTAACAATGTCCACAAATGAACACACCTCCGTGCTATTGGGTTATCTCATTGATTTGCAAATATGGAATACCACCTTCTCATCTCCCACTCGGAATGTCAACTCACCCACTTCAACATCAACCAAGGCCTTCCCCGTAGCTAGGAAAGGTCTCCTAAGAATAATCGGCACTACAAAGTCCACCTCACAATCCAATATGACAAAGTTGGCCGGTAATATGAATTTATCAACACGGACAAGAACATCATAATTATGACCAAGGGTCGCTTCATTGATCGATCCTCCATTTGAAATCTCATTGAGGTTGGCCTAGGTTGCCCGATTCCCAAAGTCTTGAAGACCGAATAAGGCATCAAATTTATGCTAGCCCCCAAATCACAAAGGGGCTTGGCAAAATCCGCACTACCAATAGTGCAAGGGATAGTATGTAAGGCCCCGTAAAAATCTTATGCTCAAAACCTAGTAGCTCGTAGTGCCAAGGTCCGAATATGTGTTAGGAATGTGTAGTTCGGATCCTTTTTACTGATTTTGCACTTAAAAATCAAAAGAATCGATTTTCCAGAAAATTGTCATTCTACGGTCCAGAATGCGGTCGCAAATCAGTTATGCGGACCGCATTTCCACCACAGAGTGAAGCAGAAGGATTGTCAAAATTGATGTTAAAAATGCGGTCCATTATGCGATCGCATAATCAATATGCGGACCGCGTAATCGTCGCATAAATTCCTCAAGGATTTGTGAAGGTCAATTCTACGGTGCAAATGCGACCGTATAATAGGAATGTGGACCGCATTCCTGTCGTAGATCTAGGCAAACCTTCAGAGTTTTGGGCACATTTTTGCGGTCTAATCTGCAGACCGCATTTCGATTCTGCGATCGCAGAATGCGACCACAGATTTGCTCGGGCTTCTATTTTTCTAAATTTTAAAACCCGACCCCTTTTCAATAAAATACCTCAACCCCCTCATTTTAACAATCTTGCTGAACAAATTAAGAGAGAGGAAGAGAGGGTCTTGAGAGATAAAGTCATCTTCTCCAAAATTTGGTTCTTCAAAACCATTCGGGTCGGGAAATTTCAAGCTTATCTTCATACCCCCTATCCTTACAGGTAAAATCCCTAACTTCTCCCATTGAATTTCTGGTTTAAACTAAGAGGGGGAGTCTCATGCATTAGTCCTTGAAATAATGGTTGAAATCATTCATGCATGTCTATTAAAACCTAAAATCTAGTAGGAGTAATTAGGTGGGAGTGAAAACTTGTGCAAGGAAGGGGTTAATAACATAAATACGTTCGGGTAGTGATTTTTGGGCTTTGAATTCTAAGTTATGTGTATTAATTTGTGCACCATATTGACAGTGCTAGATTTTGGTGAATTAGAAGTAGAAATTAAAAAGGAATTCAGCTCCAGGTATGTATGGCTAACTTTAACCTTTGTAAAATTGCCTTGTTTGGTGTCTGAATACTTGGTATGTGATATCTCCATGAATTAGTTATGAAGTTAAACTCTTGTGAGAAGGATGTGTTTACTTGTGTGAACTATTTGTGAATTCATGTAAATATTGTGCCTTATGCGTTGTTGGTTAAGACATCTGACATGATTGTTCAAGTAAATGGCAATAAACCAAGTTGTGATTGTGAACGTGTTATGTGGTAAAGACTATGGGATAAGTGATAGAAAGGAATTGAAAATTTGTGAAATTGAAATGACTGTGATAACATCCTTTGTGGATAGTCGTGGAAAACTATTATTGTGATCTAAATGGTATAACGGGCTGTTGAAAAAGATGGAAATGCCATGGATAGTCACCTAAACCTTTTGTGAGTTGTGTTGCTGTTGTTATTGGGATTTGTGGTTGTTGTTCTTAAAACTTGTTGTGGTTATCCTTGTAAATTATTATTGTTGTGGTATTTTTTGTGAATTGTGATTGCTCGGTCGGATCGGGTTAAGCGCCGCAACACGAAGTAATAAGGTGTGGATTGTGGTGATAAGGGTGGCCGAGGTAATAAGGGTGGAAAGTGATCGATATCACTATTGAAAAGAAATATGAGAATGTTGTGAAATTGAAAATGTGGATGTGATGATGGGGAAAGGAGAGTTTGTTAACTTGTTTGCCTTTATTGTTTTCCTTGCGTCTACTCAATTGCTGCTTCTTTCTATTGTTTATTATTTGTGTATGGCTTGAGGTTACTCAAGGTAAGGTTTGTTATATATACCAGTACAATTCAAATGTACTGACGTCCCTTTTGCCGGGGGCGCTACATTCGTGTAATGATTGTAGGTGGATCCGCAGCAGGTACTCCAGCCCACCGATCGTAGCTCCCCCTCCGTCTTCCATTAGCTTTTTGGTGAGCCCCACTCCTCTCGGGGCCCTTCGTGGCTCAGGACGCTTGTGTCCGGAGTTTTATTTTGATTTTGTGTATGGTATAGCCGGAGCCTTGTTACCGGTAAATACTGTATTATCCTGCTATACTTTTAGAGGCTCTGTAAACAGTAAATGTGGGTTGCGAACTTATGTAAATATGTATTTTGTATATTGGGCGATGGAAGTTGTAAACCTCATTAAGTGACTATGTGTGTTTTGTAAAAAAATGGTGTTTTAATTATAAGTGACTATCTCTTTTGATTAATGGATAATGAAAATACGGGGTACGCGTGGGATAGGAAAGGCACCCAGGTCCGCTTGACTGGGGATACCCGGTCGAGCGCCGGTCATGTCCCACGAATTTGGGGCGTGACATAGTAAAAGCTCTAAGGTCCTCAAGTTTCGGGGCCATAGAATGCACGATAACACTCACTTGATGAGTCATCTTAATTGTTTCGCACTCCATTGACCTCTTCTTTGTTACCAAATCTTTCATAAACTTTGCGTACACCAGCATTTGCTCAAGTGCCTCAACCAAAAGCACATTGATTGTAATACTTTTCATCATCTCTATGAACCTTTTGAATTGATTGTCACTCTTTTGCTTTGCTAACCGTTGAGGATAAGGTGGATGTGGTCTAGGAAAAGGATCCTTGGCTTTGGGCACCACCGGCTCGGGCATATCAATAATGTGTTCCCTAGACGTGTTCACGTCATCTTGTGTTTCCACCTCAGCCTCATCAATATCTATCCTCACCTCATTGTTCACATTTGTCTCAACCACATCTTCAACAATCAAAGGACCCATATCTTCTTTGGACCCAACATCATCATTCACAACTTGATTGTCATTCGAGGCATGCACATCACCGCCTCTGCCACTTCTTGTTGTAACCACCATCATATGATTGTTACCTCCCTTCGGGTTCACTACCGTATCACTTAGTAGAGCACCCTTAGGTCGAGTATTCAATGCTTGAGAGATTTGGCCTAGTTGCACCTCCAAATTTCGAATAGAGGTATTATGGGAAGCCAATTGAGCATCGGAGTCTTGGTTCTTCTTCATCATTTGTTCGAACATCATTTATATTCTCCCCATATCACTACCCGAAGAACTAGACCCTTGAGATTGAAAGGAAGGTATATTGTTCGGTTGTTGGTACATGGGAGGCCTTTGAAAGCCTTTCCCCCGGTTGCCTTGATTTCCGCTATTATTTCACCCTCCTTGATTGTTATAGTTGTTGATCCAATTATTATTGTTCCCATTCCAATTACCTTGATTGTTACCTTGGTTACCCCAATTGTTGTTTTGATTGTTGTTGTTCCAATTTCCATCACCTTGTTGTTGGTTGCTATTATTCCAATTACCGCCACCTTGTTGATTACCCCAATTTCCTTGGGGATGCCATTGTTGATTCCCTTGATTTGCTCTATTCCCTTGGTAGTTATTGACATATTGACATTCCTCACTTTGATCATCATAGCACTCATTTGAATAACCACCACTATCATTGTTGTTGTCAAATTTCTCACAAATACCTTGAGGTTGTTGTTGCCCTCTTTACCTCCTTTTCAACATAGAAGCACCTTCCATTGCATTGACTTGGTGCGGGTTTTGGACGTGTTGCAACTGCGCCTTCGCCAATTGATTCATAGTTGTTGTAAGCTCGGCAATACCTTGGCCATGATCGTGCAATTCTTTGTGCAAATGGGTGACCGTGGGATCACCTTGGGCATATTTGCTCGGCTTTGCCATGCCGAAGAGGTGTCGGCCATTTCATCAAGTACATCACATGCCTCTTGGTAAGAAAGTTTCATGAAGTTCCCACCGGCTAATTGGTTCACAATGCACTGATTCGTGGTGTTGATGCCCCGATAAAAAGTTTGTTGTATCATCGCCTCGGTCATGTCGTTATTAGGGCACTCCTTCACCATTGATCTATATCATTCCTATATCTTGTGCAAAGGTTCCGTTGGCTCTTGCTTGAATGCAAGGATTTCATCCCGAAGAGCCACCATATGACTTGGAGAAAAGAACTTGGCAATAAAGTTGTCCGCCAATTCATCCTATGTGGTGATAGAATGATTGGGGGGCCTTTCTAACCAATCCAACGCTTTACCCCGAAGAGAGAACGGGAAAATCCTCAATCTCAACGCATCCACGGATACGTTTATTTACTTGCTACCCCAGTGTGTATCAACAAACCCCTTCAAGTGCTTGTAAGCATTTTGATCGGAGGCGCTCGTAAAATACCCTCTTTGCTTGAGCGAGGTCAACATGACATTTGTAATTTGAAAGTTCCCCGCCCGGATTCGGGGATGAACGATGGCACACGCATATCCTTGATTCGGGAGGACTCTTGGAAGCACTCTTGGTGGTAGCAGAGGAGGGTCTTGAATTTTGTTGTTGTCATTTGCATTTGCCTGACGGCCTCTATGTGGAGCTTGAGGTAATGGAAGCTCATCGTGATCAAGATCATCTACCTCCTCCCCTGCATTCACATTGCCAAGAGGGTCATTGGCATTGAGAGCCATTTGTACCTGAGTAATCGACATAAACAATATTAGTAAACAAGAAGAAAAGGGAAGCAAAACACAAAACTAACTAAACAGATAGTCAACACCGTAAGCTCCCCGGCAACGGTGCCAAAAAGTGATCACTGCCAACTTGACGCTACACCAAGGTAGGAAGAGCGGGTCACAATAGATTTTACCTGAATAGCGGTCGGGATCGGTTTTCTTAGGGAGCTAGTAGTGGACTTGGATTTTCTGTCTAGTCTAGAGATGTGTTTGTACTCCTAATGTCACTTCAAATATTTTTGTTTTTTGATTTTTATAACTAATATTATAAAACTAATGATTAACACTAAATTATACTATGAGAATATTACTTAATTGTATCCAAGGTGAAGAAAGGCACTAGGGTCGTGACACTACCTAGGTGGCTAATTGACGGGTGGATGTTACTAAGGATAGATTGACATAATTGGGGCTTATGCTATGACCGTTGCACAATTGTACCCACTCTCACACCTCTCGGTAGAGAGAGTGATTTTGCCCAACTAACTCTATGGAGACCAATTGGGTAGGCCAATTAGATCTAGCAACTAGGGTTCAAGTAGGGTGATTACTCTCTAGAGATTTATCCCATTAATTGGGACTATCATTTCTCATGATTCCATCCCAATTCCTTGTTGGGTCGATTTTGGGGTCATAAACTCTCTTTCTCAAGAAGGGTCAAACCCACAAAGCTTGAATCAGTGTTTGTAACCACCAATTCTTGAATAAAAACAAAAAATCAACCTAAATATCAAACACCCATAATCAATCTAACCCTAGATGGAAACACCCATCAATTACCCACACTAGGGTTGAGCCAGAACCTAAGCTAATGGGTTTAGCTACTCATGCTTGAAAGAGAAATTGAAGAAATAGATGAACAACTAAGCATATTAATTGGTTACTAAGAAGAAACTACAATAATCTATATTTAATAAAGAGCAAAAGTGCCGAAATTGGCTACAAAAGTGAGCATCATGAGCGCAGCTCAGTCTGGAATATAAAACTTGACCTAAAAATGGTAAAATGTTTTGTTTATACTATGCTAGAAAAATTGGACAGAAATTCCCCTGCAGGGTCAGTGTGGGCCGCACAAAATGGACCGCGGTCACACTGGCTCTTGGACTTCTCATTTCTGCTTTTCTGAAGTTGGGGACCACGGATCGCGTGGAAATGCACCGCGGCCGCGGTGGAAGTTGGTGCGGCCGCACAAAAACGAGCGCGGGCCGCATTGCTTGGAATTGGCAAAATCTGAGCACTCTGAATCTCTACTCCGCGGACCGTACAAAAAAGTAGCGTGCCCGCTGAGCCTGATCACGGACCGCATGAATCATATCGCGCTCGCATTGCCTCCAGCTTGAAAATGCCAACTCTTTGAACTTCCTAGTGCGGCTGCATTCACCTTTGCGCGGTCCGCACTAGGTTCTCTTTTCCTTAATTTACTTAGTCTTTGACACTTGAGCAGGTTTCACTCCTTTTTGAGCTGATCTTTGACATTCGTTGCTTTGTCAATCAAACCTTCAATCAAGCACAACTTGTGTGCATTTTGGGACTATTTTGTAGCAATTTATAACCAAAGTATAGGCAAGTAGGGGCATAAAACATGTTAAAATCCCGACTTATCACTGATATTCGATATTTAGTAGTAATGAGCAATTTAGCTGGGTGTGTATCTTCTTATGTGAACCTTATGTGTGGATCGAGTGGCACGCCGCCATAGGTATGTTATTGGGAACGGGTTCCACGCCTCAACAATGTGATGATGAGTACATTTCCCTATATCTATTTTTGTGTGTTTTGTTTCCCATTTTTTAAGGAAAGTTCGTATTAGTTGTGTGAGTTGAGTAGCCCCATCCAAAGCTCATTTTCTTTATGTATCACATTCGAGCTTGTGGCCTATTGTCACGTTGTGGAATCATATGGGACTTTTGATTATGACGGGGGTGCCTTATTTCTTAAGCAATTCGTATTGGGTGAGACGAGATTATTGGATCTAGGATCAGTGTAGTAGGATTATAGGAAGTACAAGAGCAAAGATCATTATTTGGTTCTAAATCGGATAATGGTTCTTGTCAGAAGTATAGACTTAATTATTTGTTGACTCGGCAGTTGGTTATGAATTCCTACACATCTCTTCCGTCATGGCAGTATCGCGAGAGTTGGAACAAGACTTATATATCATGAGGTATATTGTGAGCATCAGATTCGGAGAATGTTGGTTATTATGAACAGAGAATGTTATAATGGTCCTTTGAATGATGTGGTGCATGGTAAGAATTCAGCAAAGGCATGCAGTCATGTGCTGGTACCTCGTGTAGTGGTTGATACGACGTTCATATATTGGAAGCAGGCGTGGCAGAGAATTTCGGATGTTGGAATTGGGTTCTTAGCTTATTTGTTTGAATAAAAGGGAACATCTTCATAATTGATCGAGCTAATATGCTCAACTGGGTTGTAGTAGCACGGGTAGGTGCATGAGGTGTTAAACAATGATTTCGCACAACTTCAGCGCAGTTCTGAGCACGTTCGAGGATGAACGTATGTTTAAGTGGGAGAGAATTGTTTACCATCAAAATGGTAACAAGAATTAAATTTTTAAATGAGACTCTAAAAATACGTGATCTATTCCCGAGCTAGTTTGTAAGGGTGGTTGGTGCTAAAACTTGAAGTAAAGGGATAAAGATTGAGTTAACCAAAGCAATAAACGAAACTGTAAGGGGATGTGTCTCGTGCGCAAAGCTAGACAGTAGATACCTTGGATCCGAGCCTCGAGCTTATCTCTTGCTTATCGAGGGTATTCGAGAAAGGCATAACAAGTAAAAGTGTAGATATGAAAGGCTCTATACTATCAATATTGAGCAAAATAACGAAGAACAAACGATGAGATAATAAAGTGCCAAGGCGACCTCGTGGTCAATGGAGGCAGATAACTTAGAAGAAAGAGAGAGAGGGATATTATTGTATTTGTGGAGAAGTGGAGCAGCATCAGTCCTTTAGAAGGTAGGGTGAGTCCCCCTTATATAGGCGAAGGGAATCGATATAGTACAAGGTGCATTAAAGGAAAATATAGAGGGATGGGATGTCTGGACAAGACACTAGAACCTATTGATTTAGGCTATCCCCTCGGAAGTTTATCGTCTGCGCGACTTATTCTAGGTTCCTTTGAGCCACTATAGAGCCGTGTATTATACTCGAGATAAGGAGTTCGATCACGACATTATGCCCTCGACGTGCCATTAGGGTACTCCGAACGTACCTCAATGGTGGGAAATAGACTCCCCCAACTTTACTGCACACAGATAGTCTCCGTGTTTCCTATATCAAAGTGATAGCAAACGATACTGAGTCATAGCCTCAAGGCCATTATTACCATGACGTCATCCATATAAGACCATTAAATGCCATAGTCCAGGGAATCGTGTGGGTCCACCGTCATATGCGGCAATCGAGGAGTCCACGAACTGCTGTAGGTTCGTCCCTTCTGCTTCCCCAATCGATTCCTATAAAATGCTCCGATCGCTACATGCTCCTCATCTTCACCATTCCTCTAGGCTTGTGAACCGGAATCTCAACTTATTTGACATATTTTCATCTTTCTCTCTTTTTTCGGAGAGGCTTCATCATTATTCATGGCCAGGACTTCCAGGAGAGTACCCTGTCAAAACGACGATGCATCATCGTCCCAGTCGGCTAGGGGGAGAATAATTTGTTTCCTTCTTTAGAGCAGTAGATCCCTCCCGAGCTTGATACGCCGAAAGATTTTGACATGGAGACTCCCGCATCAACGCCGGGTCGATGCGAGTGTATCTCGATACATTAGCATCATGATTAATGCCAACAATGTGAAGGGTGACTATCGATAGAGTGAAGCAATGACAGTAGAAATTCCTGCCTCTAGTGACGATATTACTGGTTTCAAGGAGGTCTTTATTTACGCATATACCTATCCGTTTACCCTGTGTCACTACGAATCTGTAGAATCTCCTCCTTAGGAAAGCGATCCGGTAATCATCAACTTCTGCATTTGGTATTGAGTGACCATCGGCCAGATCTCCCCGTCTTTTTGGAGGATTGTGCTGATGCTCAGGCACTTTATTGAGGGGGTCGCAGGTGAAGATTTCACCCTCAATCATCTGGTCGGATTATACCGTCCTTGGCTGTACCGAGGCTTGATCAAGCTTTGGCAATGGTCCAAAATGCCTTTCTTTACAAGTGTTGATGAAGGGAAGGACCAGGGATGGATGAGTAGGTTTGTTCGAGTGCAAACCTCGGATATCATCCCGGTCCAATGGATGCCCTTTCCCGAACGGTGGAACTTTCAGCGTAAGTATATTTTCCCTCTAATCGCTTCTGAATTTTTGTTTCGAGCGTTGTGATAACCTCTTTGGGACTTTCTCTAGCTTCTCCTTGCAACCCTGAGGAGATCCCATACTTGGAGAGGTGGATCGAGCACTTGGACAGGAAGTTCCCGTATCATCTCCGGTCCTGGACCATAACGGTCGAGAAGCGCGGGGTGGCCAAGAATCATGGTAAGGTTTCTTTTCTACAAATGTCTCGTATTTCGTATTCCCCTTGGGCTCTAATCAATGGCGTTGCACATTCATCGTGTCGGTGCAGGACTTGGAGAAAATATGCTGATAAGACCACCCCCTGGTGGTGGAACGGAGGCCTTAGAGCTTGGTACGAACCAGAAAAGGAAAATAAGAGTAGCCATTGCTCGACCTGACGAATTTGATATCTCGACCTCTGACCCGGATCCTGATGTCCACAGGGAAGATGATGATGGCAGTCCGCTGAAGAGGAGATCGAGGCCCAGCGAGAGGGGTTTGCAGGTGCCCCAGTAGAAGGCTGCGGAGTCCTGGACGGTGAGTAGTGGAAAGGCTAAGGAGCCAGAGGTCTTCGATGAAGATGCCGATGTGGTTTTAAGTCGCTCGGCCAGATTTGATGTAGCTTCTGCCATCAGGGCTATGGGTTTAGATGGGATGGAGTTTGGAGCCTTCCAAGAGCATGGGCCACTATTCGATGGAGTTGATGACCCGAATGACTTTATTCTAAACTATCCAGTCTCATCGAGAGGGTTGAGAGATGATGTGAGGATGGTTGGTGCCACTGCCGACACTTCTTTTGGAGGGGAAGGCTTTATTGCCAACATTCTTGATGGCATACCTGACAGATTTGACCTCGACATATCTGACACTGTCGATGTAGCAGAGAAATCCTTGTGGCAAGTGACAATTTTACCTTGAGTGTTTCTTTTCTCCCCCGGGCGTTATTCATCATTTTTCTTAATTTCCCCATTATGTCGCACTGCAAAGGGATATATGAGTGTGTCATCTTTCGGCTCCATGGGGAACTTGCACGCCAGGAGAAGGATTGTGATGTCGTTGCTTTGAAACTGCAAGACTCAGAGTCTCAAGGCGTCCGAGGAGATAAAGAGTTGAAGGAGCTTCGAGCCTCTTTAGAGGTGACGCTTCGAGAGAAGGCTGATCTTACTGCATAGGTATTATTTTTTTTCTTTTATATCTGCTCCTCCGCTCAGTATCTATATGTGTTTTGTGTTCACATATTCGCCGTCTTTCTTCTTAACAAAGGTTGAGCAGGGAAGCTCGAGGATCGTCGAGTTAGAAGTGGAGGTCTTCGGGCTGATGGAGCGGAATGAGAGTGCGATCGGGGAGATGGTGACATCACGTGGCCTTCTTTCAGACGCCCAGAAGGAGATTATTTCTTTGGCCGTGGCTAAGCTCGCTATCAAACGAGGTGCTGCTGCTTACAAGGCGGATGCGACTACGGTGTATACGATGGCTCGTGACATATCTCTGGCGACTGAACAGAAACTGGTCCGTGCTGTTGATCATGCCAAGGCGAAAGGAAAGAGGGAGGTCCTAGAAGAACTCAAGGCCCAGGGCTTCGAGTTATCTACTGAACTGAACGAGGCCTGTGTGGAAGATGAGGAACTGGAGCATTTAATTGTTCTCGATGAGAGCGAAGAGTATAGCGGCGAGGAGTAGTCTCCGAGCTTCCCTTCTCTTTTTTGTATGCCCCTTCTCTTTTTTTTTTGTTTCATATGTTCTCCCTTCTAGGAAATGAATACTGCAAAGAAGTACAGCTATTTTATTAACATATGAAAGGAGCCTTTATTCTGGTAGTTCTTCTTGCTTCAGAGCACCGAGTATCGGGCCTTCGGAGCCTTTTTGTATTTTGTAGCCGAGGTTGAGTTGATAGCTTTTATGGATCGATGTCGGGGATTACCTAACCCCCCTTGGTTTCACAAATTTTGTGGGAGCCTGGAGTGATTCCGCTATTGCATTCCCCAAGGGGAGGGTGACGTTAACGCGGCAAGAATTAATTGGCCTGTTTGGGCAATTGGTCATTTGTTACCTGGGCCTTATATATTTGTCTATCCCTCCCTTAAGAAATGATTCTATAGTTTCTTTTTTGATAAGTTCATCTCTTTTATAGAGCCAGGTGCCCTCTGCGAGCCTCTTCACTTTTCTGCTTTAGGTAATTTCTGCCTGGATACTCCTCTTCTTCCCATTATTCGGTTGTGGCCATGGCTGTCGCTTCGATGTCTGATGCTCAGATGAAGGGGACTCATTCTTGTATTCTGACTTTGCCCAGTGATAGTGGCCCTACTCTAACATCGAAGGAGCAGTGCTCGGAGCACATTGCCTCGAGGAGCATTGCTACACCAAGAAAACCTCCCAATATTCTGAGCCACCGGGAGCATGTGTCGATAATTACGTCTTCGGAGGTAGAGGGGGACCTCGGGGCGATCAGGAGGAAATATGGATGGGGGAAGGCGTGGTCTTGCAAGCCCCTTCCCCCAAAGAGAACGTCACGACGTATGTTGAAGGTTTCTTTAGCGTGTATACCGGCGTTCTCGTGCCAGGTTCCCCCGACCGGGTTGTGCTTGATTTTTGTAAAAGGTATCATGTAATTCTGGCGCATGTTCATCCCTTCTTCTGGAGGATAGTCTGGCCGATGAGATACTTTGTCGACAAGGCTGGGATAGAATTTACTCTTAGTCACCTCATAAGGTTGTACCGGCAATTATGCTTTCGGGTCTTGGTTGCTCTTCAGCGTAGGTCTACTCGAGCTCCTATGATCGGCAGTCAAGACGATGAAGACCATGGATAGCTGAACCAGTTTATTCGAGTTCGAACGACCGACATTATCCTCGGAGAGTTCTTACCATTCCCTGAGAAATGGAGCTCCACACGTAAGCACTCTGTTTGAGATGTCTTTTTCTTCATATGAGGTTGGATCCATAATGATTTCTTCTCGTCCTTTGCTGATACCAACTCGTTGGTTGCCCGATGAGGTTCCGGACTTAGCCGAATGGTCTCGCAAGCTGGCACCATGTTGGACTCATGTCAGATGCCGGTGGCATTGTCGCGCCCCAAACCGAGTGACATGACCGGCGCCCGACTGGGTAGCCTCAGTCAAACGGACCTGGGTGCCTTTCCTATTCCATGTGATAACCCGTATTTTCATTACTCATTAATCAAGGAACTAACTATTTTATAATTTATATCACCTTTTCAAAACATACAAAACATACTTGGTTACTTAACGAAGTTTACAACTACATCACCGGACATACAATTACATAAGTTCATAACCCATGTTTACTGTCTACGGAGCCTCTAAATATACAATAGGATAATACAGTACTTGCCGGTAATAAGGGCCCTACTATACCTTACACAAAACCAAAATAAGATTCCAGAGTAGAAGCGACATGAGCCACGCAGGACCCCGAGAGAAAAAGGGGCTCACCAATACAGCTGATGGAAGATGAAGGAGTGCTACTGCAGGTGAACTGGGGTACCCGATATAGATCCACCTACAATCATAATACGAATGTAGTGCCCCCGGCAAAATGGACGTCAATACATTTGAGTTTACTGGTATGTATAAAAAAACTTTGCCTTAAGCAAACTCAACCATACACGAGTAGCAAGTAACAATGGAATCAACAATCAAATACACATGAAAGAAAACAATCAAGCCAGACAAGTTTACAATCTCTCCATATCCCCTTCAACATTTTTCAAATCGAGGATTTCACAACTTTCTTATATTTTCATTTCAATAGTGATTTTGATCACTTTCCACCCGTAGTACCTCCACCCTTATTACCTCGGCCACCTTTATGACCCCAACCCACTATTTACCATTTTGTGTTGTGGCGCGCAACCCGATCCCACCGGAAAATCACATTCCATTAACAACACAACAACAACAATTCATAAAGAACAACAATAATTCTCAAGGAACATCAACAACAATTCCAAAGGGCAACAACAACAATTTAGAAGAACTTCCATAGCCATCTATACCATTTCCATCGTATTCCACAACTCATATGCATATTATGTAACAACAGGAATTTTCCACGACAAACCATATAAGTTACTACCTCAGCTGTTCCGATTGCATCAATTGCTTTTTCCTTCCATCATTTGTTTCACAATGCTTACCACATATCCCATTCACAATCAGACACTTGGTTTATTTCCAATTACTTACACCATTACATCGAAAGACATAACCACAAACACTCAACCATACTGATCAAAAGGATTGCACAGACAATTCACGTAGGAATCACTTACCAAGCACTCAAACACCAAACAAGGCGATTTTACAATGGTGAAAGTTAGCCATACATACCTGGAGCCGAATCCCCTGTTAATTTCTACTTCCAACATCACCAAAAAGTTTGGCAACGTCAATCTAGTGCACAAATTAATACATATTTCTTAGAATCAAAGTTCACAATCACTACCCGAACACATTTAGGTTATCAACCCTCCGTTACACAATTTTTTACTCCCAACCCAATTACCCTTACAAGATTTTAGGTTTTAATAGACATGCATGAGTGTTTAGACCCCTATTACCAAGAATAAATGCATAAGAATCTCCCTTTTTATTAAAATCTGAAAATCAATGAAAAAGGGTTGGGGATTTTACCTGCAAGAATGGAGATGAAGATAATACTCAAAAATTTCTGGGCTTGGGTGACTTTGGAAAATCAAATTGATGAAGATGAACTTTCTCTCTCAAGAACCCTCTCTTCCCCCTCTCTTATTTTGTTCAGTAAAGTGATTAAAAAGAGGGGTTAGGGTGTTTTATTGAAACGGGGGTCGGGTTTAAAATTTAGAAAATTTGGAGTCCGAGTCGGGTCTGCGGTTGCATTCTGCGATTGCAGATACGAAAGGCGGTCCGCATAATGGACCGCAAAATATGTTCCAAAAACCTTTTTCAACTGTTTCGGTATGCGGCGGAAATGCAATCCGCATACATGATTTACTGTCGCATAATGGACCGCATTTTTGACCTCAAATTGACTGAACCATTGACTGACTCTGCGGTGCAAAATGCGATCCGCATATCAGTTATGCGGTCGCATAATGCACCGCATTTTGACATTGATTTTAATCAAACCCCTGACTCTATCTACGGCAAAAATGCAGTCCACATACTTGATATGCGACCGCATTCTGGACCGCATTTCAACAATTTTTCTGGAAAAACTTTTACTCTGATTTTCAAATGCTAAATCAGTACAAAGTAATATGGGATTCCGAAGAATTTTATACATTCCTAACACTTATTCGAGACTTGACACTACGTGCTACTAGCTTTTCGAGTACAAGTTTTCACGTGGCCTTACATCCTCCCCCATTTAAAATCATTCTACCTCGAATGAGGATTTTGAAAATCAGTTGGTTTTGAAAGACATAATATGAAGATTCTCAAAATTTTCTCTAACTCCCATATTCTAGAAAAATTTTTCCAGAGTTTCCTTTGTAATATGGACATATCCACCTGTCAAAGAGCCCCCAAAACATATTTCCAAGTACCATTACACAATTCCTATCATGTCTACAAATGGTATACAATTCATTACCACAATAATTGCACGTACTCAATCACTTGGTAATTTTCCACATAAATTAGTCACTTTAATGAGTCCCATATAATTTAACCGTTTCATCATACTTCATGCATTTCAATTAATCATTACCAATCTACACTAGCATTAGTTGTTTACTTATCACATAAGTCCCTATAAACTTTCATTTACCAAAAAGAGTTTGCATATGGCTCAAATAATCACAACACATACAATTTTGGCACAACTTGAAGAATTACAATAGTAAAGCATTTAGGGGTGAAATGGGGTGTCTTTGCACCAAATGGGACACAATGCCAGTTCTCTTAGGGACAAGAGTTCGCACGACCACTACTAGACTTGTTCAAACAAATGGGGATATTTTTCTTTCAACTCATCTTTCGCTTCCCACGTGGCTTCCTCGACTTGTTGATTTAGCCACAACACTTTAACTGAAGCAATTTCCTTATTTCGCAATTTACGGACTTGCCTATCAAGAATAGCAACCAGAACTTCCTCATACAATAACTCTTCAGTAACCTTTATGTCTTCAACTGGCACGATGGTGGATGGATCTCCAACCACTTTCCTTAACATAGACACATGGAACACCGGGTGCACTAAGGACATTTCATGGGGCAACTCCAGCCTATAAGCAACTTGCCCGATCCTTTGAATGATCCGATACAGCCCTACATACCTAGGACTCAACTTCCCTTTCTTCCTGAATCGCATGACTCCCTTCATAGGAGATACCCTTAAGAACACCCACTCATCAACTTGAAATTCCTATTCTCTTTAACGAACGTCCGTATAGGATTTCTGGTGACTCTGAATAGTTTTCATCCTTTCCTGAATTACTTTAACTTTCTCCATAGCCTGGTGCACAAGATCCGGTCCTATTAATTCTGCTTCACCCACTTCAAACCACCCAATCAGAGACCTACACCTTCTTCCGTACAATGCCTCAAATGGGGCCATCTGAATGCTAGCATGAAAGCTGTTATTGTAAGCAAATTGTATAAGTGGCAAGTGATCATCCCAATTGCCTTTGAAATCCAAGACACAAGCCTGCAACATATTTTCTAGCGTCTGAATAGTCCGTTTGGCCTGACCGTCAATCTGCAGATGGAAAGCTGTGCTAAGATTCACCTGTGTACCCAAACCTTGCTGAAATTTCTTCCAAAAATTAGCCGTGAACTGGGCCTCTCGATCCGAGATAATAGAAAGTGGAGTGCCATGAATCTTTACTATCTCCTTGATATACAACTTAGGATATTGATATGCAGTATCGGTGGACTTGACTGGCAAGAAGTGAGCTGATTTGGTGACTCGATCCACTATTACCCAAATTGAGTCGAATTTGCGCTGAGTGCGAGGTAACCCTACCACGAAATCCATGTTGATCATTTCCTATTTCCACATTGGTATTTCCATAAGCTGAGGTAACCCACCGGGCCGCTGATGCTCAGCCTTCACTTGCTGACAATTCGTACATTTAGATACAAAGTCCGCCACATCCCTCTTCATACCGTTCCACCAATAAATCTCCCTGAGATCATGATACATTTTCGTACAACCTGGGTGCACCGAATACCTGGAATGATGAGCCTCCTCCATTACCCTCTCTTGAAGGTTATCCACCTCTGGAATACATAGCCTATCTTGAAATCGCAACACACCATCATTGCCGCCAAGTGAAAATGCCGAAGTTTTTTTGTTCAGAACTATCTCTTTCATCTGTGCCAATGCTAGATCAATGAACTGTTTTTCCTTGACTTCCACCACAAACGACGATTCTGCTCTGTTATGCACCATAATTTCCTCTTCATTTGGGGTCGAAATACAAACCCCAAGACTGGCCAACAGATGAACCTCCCGATCTAGGAGCCTCTGATCCGCTCCCTAGTAAGCCAAACAACCCATGGATTTCTGACTGAGGGCGTCGGCCACCACATTCGCCTTTCATGGATGGTACAATATGGTCACATCATAATCTTTAAGCAATTCTAACCAACGCCACTGCCTCAAATTTAACTCCTTCTGCTTGAACAAATATTGGAGACTCTTGTGGTTCGAGAAAACATCTACATGGACCCCATAAATATAATGCCGCCATATTTTCAAAGCAAACACAACTACCGCAAGCTGCAAATCATGTATCGGATAATTCTTCTCGTGATTCTTAAGCTGCCTCGAGGCTTACGCTATAACCTTCCCATGCTGCATTAATACACACCACAAACCGACCCTGGAGGCATCACAATAAACCACAAATTCCGTGCCTTCTGGCAAAGCCAATATCGGTGCCGAGGTCAACCTTGACTTCAATTCCTGAAAACTTTTCTCAAAAGCATTGGACCATTGGAACTTGACTGCTTTCTACGTCAATTAAGTCAATGGGGAGGCGAGGGTAGAGAACCCCTCCACAAACCTCCGATTGTACCCTTCTAAACCCAAGAAGCTACGAACCTCCATCGGGGTCGTGGGTCTAGGCCAATCTTTCACTGCTGCAATCTTCTGGGGATCCACATGAATCCCCTCACTGGAAACAACATGACCCAAAAAAGTGTCGGACTCCAACCACAATTAACATTTTGAAAATTTAGCATACACCTGGTGCTGATGAAGAGTCTACAAAACTGCCCTGAGGTGATCGTTATGATCCTCCCTGCTCCGCGAATAAACAAGGATGTCGTAAATGAAAACAATCACAAAGGAGTCTAGAAATGGATTGAACACCCGATACATAAGATCCATGAAAGCTGTCGGGGCATTGGTTAACCCAAAAGACATGACCAATAATTCAAAGCGGCCATAGCGAGTTCTGAAAGCGGTCTTAGGAATATCCTTCTCTCCGATCTTCAATTGGTGATATCGGACCACCGATCAATTTTGGAGAAGAACTTTGCACCTTGCAATTGGTCGAACAAATCATCTATATGAGGCAAAGGATATTTATTCTTGATGGCGACTTTGTTAAGCTACCGTTAATCAATGCACATCTGAAGCGACCCATCCTTCTTTCTGACAAAGAGAACCGAAGCACCCCACGGCGACACACTCGGTCGTATGAACCCCTTCTCTAATAAATCCTTCAGCTGCTCCTTTAACTCTCATAACTCTGCTGGCGCCATTCTGTATGGTGCAATAGATATTGGCTGAGTATCTGGCAATACATCAATCTCGAAATCAATATCCCTATCTGGCGGAATCCCTAGAAGCTCATCCAGAAACACTTCAAGAAACGCATTCACAACTGGCACGGACTCGGGGACAGGCACTTCTGAAGTGGTGTCCTCCACCCCGACCAAATGATAGATACACCCCTTCTTAATCATCTTCGAAGCCTAAAGGTAAGGTATAAACCTACCCTTTGGCACCACACCTTTCCTTTCCACTCAATAACTAGCTCGTTAGGGAACTCGAGTCTCATGACTATCATTCGGCAGTCAAGTTTAGCAAAGCATGAATAAAGCCAGTCCATCCCCATAATTACATAAAAATCTACCATTCAAAGCTCAATACGATCGGCTGTGGCAACATGACCACACACCGTGACAACATAATTCCTATAAACTCGTGAGGTTGTAATAGAATCACCAACCGGAGTTGATACAGAGTACAGCTCACGAAGCTGTTCGGGTTCTATCCCAAAACTTGAAGCAATGAATGGGGTGACATAAGACAAAGAGGACCCCAGATCAATAAGAGAATAACAATCAATGGACTGAACAGAAGAGATACCTGTAATGACATCTAGAGAAGCCTCTGCACTCTGGCGACCACTCAAAGCATAAAATCGGAGGGGTCCACCTCTACCAAGAGCTTCTCCCCTAACTGTATCGCGCCCTGCTATAGCTGAAGGACACATGGATGATGTGGCAACTGAAGAACCGGATGACTAAGAAATCCCTACCCATGCCTTGATTGGGCGCACGATAGTCCCGCTGGATATGACCTCTCACCCCGCTTCTATAGCATATTGTGATATCTAAATAACAAGTCCCTGTATGGAATCTCCCACACTTGGGGCATGGAGCCCTTCCCTGTTGTTGTGATCTCCCTCCCGAACGACCGGACTGATAGGGCCTCATACTGTCTAAACCTGGTCTCATATGGCTGCTCTGCTAATAATTATGCACAGATGGTGGTGCGCTTGTTGAGGACTGAGCGTATTACTGGGATGGCCCTGATGACCCTCTCCCCTGAGCTAAGCTCCCTGAGTGGCCCACTGACCAGGCCCTGCTGTTACTCTCCCTTTTCACCCGTATCTTCAACTTCCTAGCCTCTGTGGCCTGAGCGAATCCCACAATCTTCCCATAATTCATATTTGAGTGTAAGGTCATTGTAGCAGCCTCATTCATCACCAAAGGACTAAGACCCTGAACGAAATGCCGAACTCGAGCATCCATGGTCGACACTAACTGAGGAGCATACTTGGACAACCTCACAAACTCCATGTGGTACTCCCAAACACTCATACTGCCCTGCTTGAGAACCTCGAACTATGTGGCATGGGCTGCCATTATCTCGGCAGGCAAGAAGTTGTCCATAAAGGCATCTACAAACTGATCCCATCTAGCCGGAGGTCTTCCCTCCCCACGGGAGTCCTCCCATATCTCGAACCACGAACGCGGTGCTCCCCTGAACCTGTATGAATCCAACTCAACCCCCTCCATTTCTGTATCCTTTATCACTCGAAGGGTCTTATACATTTCATGAAGAAAATCCCGTGGATCGGCCTTTGGGTCTGTGCCTGAGAACTCTAGAGGGGCTAACCGCAAAAACTGGTTGACTCTGGAACTGGCGGAATCTCCTTGTCCGCTGGAGGACACAGGGGCATCATGAGATCTCTGGGCCTGGGTGGCCACTAACTGGGCCAACATGTGGATGTCTCCTCTAAGGTCCCCATCAGAACCCCGGGACCGGAAGCTAGAAATGTATTAGAATTAGGAATATCGGTACGAGGGATAGTGGAACCCTCTACCGCAGTTGGAATAGGAATGCTTGGATCTAGAATAGATGGGTCGGGCAAATTCAAGGCCGGGGAGCCACTCTCACCCACGGCATCATGTACATGATTCACGGCCACACCTGGGGTGGCGCCGGTCCCAAGGCCGAGTCTAGCTTTCTTCTTTGGAGCCATTTCTGTAAATTTCGGAACAAAGCACGAGTTACACGTAAATACTTCCACTTTCCACTTCACTGCACGATATGGAATAACAAAGAAGAGGATAATTTCCTAAATGGCCGTGTAGGCCCCTACTTATAGATTTGGTCAACAACACACTGATAAGAAGGGCTCTACTAGGCACGGATCCGAGACATCCTAGGACTTTTTTATAAACCTTAGGCTCTGATACCAAGTTTGTCACACCCCAAATCGAGGGACATGATCGGTGCCCGACCGGGTAGCCCTAGTCAAGCGGACCTGGGTGCCTTTCCTATTCCACGTGATACCCCGTATTTTCATTACTCATTAATCAAGGAACTAACTATTTTATAATTAATATCACCTTTTCAAAACATATACAACATACTTGGTTACTTAACGAAGTTTACAACTGCATCGCCCGACATACAATTACATAAGTTCACAACCCACATTTATTGTCCATGGAGCCTCTAAAGATACAACAGGATAATACAGTACTTGCCGAAAACAAGGCCCCGACTATACCTTACACAAAACCAAAATAAAACTCCTGAGTAGAAGCGAAATGAGCCACGCAAGACCCCGAGAGGAAAGGGGATCACCAATACGGCTGATGGAAGATGAATGAGTGCTACTGCCGGTGAACTGGGGTACCCTATATATATCCACCTACAATCCTAACACGAATGTAGCGCCCCCGGTAAAAGGGACGTCAGTACATTTGAATGGTACTGGTATGTATAAATAAACTTTGCCCTAAGTAAACTCAAACCATACACGAGTAGCAAGTAATAATGGGATCAACAATCAAATACACATGAAAGAAAACAATCAAGCCAGACAAGTTTACAATCTCTCCACATCCCCTTCAACATTTTTCACATCAAGGATTTCACAACTTTCTCATATTTTCATTTGAATAGAGATTACAATCACTTTCCACCCTTATTACCTCGGCCACCATTATTATCTCGGCCACGCTTATCACCCCAACCCACGATTTATCATTTTGTGTTGCGGCGCGCAAACTGATCCCACCGGACAATCACATTCCATTAACAACACGACAACAACAACAACAATTCACAAAGAACAACAACAATTCTCAAGGAACAACAACAACAATTCCAAAGGGCAACAACAACAATTTACAAGAACTTCCATAGCCATCTATACCATTTCCATCGTATTCCACAACTCATATGCATATTATATTACAACAAGAATTTTCCACAACAAACCATATATGTTACTACCTCAGTTGTTCTGATTGCATCAATTGCTAGTTCCTTCCATCATTTGTTTCACAATGCTTACCACATAGCCCATCTACAATCATACACTTGGTTTATTTTCAATTACTTACACCATTACATCGAAAGACATAACCACAAACACTCAACCATACCGATCACAAGGATTGCACAGACAATTCACGTAAGAATCACTTACCAAGCACTCAAATACCAAACAAGGCGATTTTACAAAGGTCAAAGTTAGCCATACATACCTGGAGCCGAATCCCCTTTTAATTTCTACTTCCAACTTCACCAAAAAGCCTGGAAACATTAATATAGTGAATAAATTAATCTCAAAGTTCACAATCACTACACAAACACATTTAGGTTATCAACCCTCCTTTACACAATTCTTTACTCACACCCAATTACTCTTACTAGAATTTAGGTTGTAATAGACATGCATGAGTGTTTCGACCCCTATTACCAAGAATCAATGCATAAGAATATCCCTTTTATTAAAATTTAAAATCAATGAAAAAGGGTTGGGAATTTTACCTGCAAGAATAGAGATGAAGATAATACTCAAAAATTTCCGAGCCTGGGTGACTTTGGAAATTCAAATTGAGGAAGATGAACTTTCCCTTTCAAGAACCCTCTCTTCCCTCTCTCTTATTTTGTTCAGTAAAATGATTAAAAAGAGGGGTTACGGTATTTTAATAAAAGGGGGTCGGGTGTAAAATTTAGAAAATTTAGAGTCCGAGTCGGGTATGCGGTCGCATTTTGCGATCGCAGATACAAAATGCGGTCCGCATAATGGACCGCAAAATGTGTTCCAAGACCTTTTTCCACTGTTTCGGTATGCGGTGGAAATGCGGTCCGCATACATGATTTGTAGTCGCATAATGGACCGCATTTTTTACCTCAATTGACTGACCTATTGACTCACTCTGCTGTGCAAAATTCGGTCCGCATATCAGTTATGTGGTCGCATAATGAACCGCATTTTGACCTTGATTTTAACCAAACCCCTGACTCTATCTGCGGCAAAAATGCAGTCCACATACTTGATATGTAACCGCATTCTGGCCCGCATTTAGGCCCGTTTTCTGGAAAAACCTTTACTCTGATTTTCAAATGCTGAATCACTACAAAGTAATATGGGACTCCGAAGAATTTTATACATTCCTAACACATATTCGGGACTTGACACTACGGGCTACTATGTTTTCGAGTACAAGTTTTCACGGGGCCTTACAGGCATGATCTTTCAAAAGGGAGGTGGGAGGTAGATTATGGTGGTAGGTGCCTAGCATTCTCTTCACATCCTTCTCTTTTTCTTTCTCAGGGGCGGCCCCCTCCTTGCTGAGCTGCTCGATCCCCTACTGTAGGTGTCAAAAGTTCATTCAAGGCGAGACCGCCGGTTCAAAAATTGGGGAGTGCTGACAAAAGGAAAGATGTTTTGTGGTTATGAGAAGGATTGCGTGAGGCGCCCTGTCCTCAGCAGTTGAGAGGAAATGATTTGGTTGGTCGGCCAACTATACGGACTGAAGCTTTATTGGAGATAGCTTCGGTCCTAGGTGAGGCTCATCGTTTTGGCCATGCGGTGAGTTTTTGAATGTGATAAGGATGTTCTGGCCAGGTGGTTTTCTTTTTTCTTCATACGCCTGGCTTCTCTTTTTCAGGATTTCGATAGGCTCGAAGTCGAGCTGCTTCATCGCGAGACCCAGTTGTAGGAAGATCGGGAGAGGGGAAAATCCCTCAAGGTTCTCTGCGTGGTAAAGGAAAATGAGCTCGCTTCTTTAAGGCGCGGGTCAGATCGAAGCCATGCTCGGGAGGCCTCTTGGAGAAACAGTTATTCTACCTTTCATGTTTGCTCAAATTTCACTCCCTTGCCCTTTTCTATATTGCCGGCCTTTGAAGTGTTACTGTTCCAGTTAAAGGCCAAGGCAAATACGCTGGAGCAACTCTGGGCAAGGTTGGTGCTGCCAATCGTGAATTTACCAATCTACGAGCACGCACTAGCACCCATTCTGAGGCCAAAGAGAGAGCTCGAGCTGCGATTTCCATTTTGAGGCACAAATTTAGGCTGCTCGTGCGAACATATCCGCTCTGGAAAAGATGATCGTGAGACTCTCATCTGAGTTATCGAGGGCGAAAATTGAAGTGGCAAACGTCCGAGCCGATGTCATAATAAACAACACGTGGGCGGTGTAAAAGATAGTGGTCTATTCAAACAACGTCGATATTGCTAGGGCCGAGCTGAATAAGGCCCTCGATCATGCAGGCAATAGCATGGAATATGAGAGATGTAGATCCCCGAGGGTGACCCTTGAAGAGATTCATTCCAAGGGCTTCAATCTCTCAAAAAAGATCAGACACGCCAAAGGATTGGAGTTTGATGCCAAATTTCTGATATCTGATGATGAGGAGGAGGCCGATGGGCCGTAGCTGCTAAAAAAAGGAAATAAAGGGGGAGCAAATATCCCCTGCCTTATTTGCTATATATATATATATCTCATTGTACGATGCATGCCAAGATTGCGCCTTGTCATTGACATGTAATAATAATGAGGGGGGAAGGGAACCCCACAACTTGAAATTTCTGCATTTTCTACTTGCTGGAGTTTTTTCATCGGACCGATTCAGTCCCAAAGTAGCCTTTAGGCTTGTTTTTTTTGACTACCTTCGGGTTCATTATCCGAGTCAGGATCTGACTCTAGCTTAATATACTTTTGAGCCCGTTCGGGCTGGTGATAATGGCTTCCATTTTTTGCCATTGGACATTTGGCGATTTTCCGGGATTAGTCTCCAAGCCGCGTTGCGATTCGAGCTGTAAATGACCCTTTAATCTTTTAGGAGATTCTGGTTGGAGGTAGTGGCATCAATGTCATGCTCTTGGGAGTATTTATGATTTTTGGGTCCAGTATCGAACTTGCATTGTGACTCAAGCCGTAATCGACCCTCAAATCTTATTTAAGCCCTCGGCCAGCGATGGTGGCCTTTCTGTTGCTTGGTCATTGAGACCTTTTAGTATGAGGCCCGTAGGCTTTGCTTGGTTATATATTTTTGATTTGGTCTCTGAATCGGGTTACGATTCAAGCTCACTTTAACAAATTGTCAATTTTCAAGCTGGTGACAACAACTCTTATATTGTATAGTCGTAGAGACCTTTCGATATGAATCTCGGAGGCTTGCTTAGTCGGAAACAATGGCACTTATGCTGTTTGGTCGTAGAGACCTTTTGATGTGAGGGCCGAAGGCTTTTTGTAGGCTTCGTTTCTTCTCGTTAAGGTCTTATTGTATATTTTTGCCTGACTCATCATCGGTTCTGAAAGAACCTCGATTTCAAGTCGTAGTCGGCGATGTTTTGAGCACCTCGTAAGGTTCATAGCTCATAGGTCAAGTAGATCGATGCTTTTGCAAATCTGGAGCAGACGTGGTGTGGATTCGTTTTTTGCCTGTTGAGGAAGCCTTTTTTTTAATCGGTTCTTTCCAAAGTAGATTTGGAGGATTTTTTAGCGACAGTTGGCCATCCCCGAGTCGCATTTTTTGGGTTGTAGCAGCGGTTTTCACCGGAGTCATGTGCGTCTGGCGGGGCCATTTTTTATCCCGAGAAGCAGTTTTAGTCATCTACACTGAAGGTAATCCCTTTAGGGATTCATACAAATGCGATGTATAGCCTAAACTGTGGGATTTTTCATGCATGTTAAAGTCTTACAGTGTATGGAGAATAGACCTGGTTGCACCAAAGCTGACCTTTAGGGTCTTATAATTTCAGATTTTCAAGTGCTTGGAGATTGGTGCCAGTCTCCGAGTCATTGAGTTTTTTAAGTGTGAAGACCGCTTCTCATGAGCTTGGAGTTGCACCACAAGGGCTTGATGAGCCCGGCGTTTTGACCCTGAGGTCACCCGGATACCAAATTGTTTAAGTCTCCAGGTATCTCGAGGTAGATTAGGCGGAGAGGTTTTTTCCTGTGGATAAGCCAAAATAGTCTTCTTCGAAGCGTGGAATGCTTAAAAAATATTCTTTATTGCTTGGCGAAAATACAAGCTGTAAATACATGTTGTCATGTTGCTATGAGTTTGGTCCACACGGGTGTGACTTCCCCGATTATCTGATGTTCTTGTATGATTCCATATTGGAAATTTTTAGGAGAGAGGATCACGATCTCGTCGTGTCCCCTCCCTGGGGATGTGCAGTCCTGCTAATAATCTTGTTGGTGTAACAATCTTCCTGTTAGAAGCTCGACCGAGGAAAGAATGCCCGGAAGGCCCGTGGTGGCCACAGACCCTCGAGCGTGATCCAGAGCTACCGAATGCCTCAGCTGGCTGCCTGCGTACATATTAGCAACAAGAAAGGAAAGTAAATGACAAAAGGAGGCGGCATTTCGGGGAGTATGCCCCGCGGTAGTCGTCTTCCTCGTCCGACCAAGCCCGATCGAGGAGATGACTATCCTTACCCATTGAATTCATTTGAGGACAATGCCAGCCACGAGCATAAGGTGATGGATCTCTTCTTGTCACTCATAGCTAGATGCTTTAACCCTGCATTTCTCGTGTGGTTTTACACCTTTGGTGGAGCAGGGTCAGGGTTGCACCCCGAGATATGTATTCGTTGTTGTCTATACAAAGCGTCTGCACCCTGAGCGCTTGATGTATCATCCTGAGCTCGGTCGGGCTGCGCAGGGAGTGATTTGGTCATTGTGACTATCAGATATCCAGTCCGAGAATGACGTTGGTCCGGATTACCCTATCGGCTTTGGCTCGACATTGTCGGTGTAATTTGGCCGAACCACATGTACTCATAAATGCATGTTTTATCTGAAATGAGTCGCATGAAAGAGGGGATTACCAATACGTTAATGCGATGTCGAGGTGGAATCTATGCGTCCTTTTCCTTGAGCGAGAGGATGTCCTTTGGGAGCATTTTTTGGGACTGTCCCTTTCTGGTACTGGGCGTTTGCACTCTACATTCTATGGATCTTCACGGGATGCCTCCATCCTTTTATAGCTGTGACGATGCACCGCGGCTCGCCAACACTATTCTATCCGATCTCTTTTCGTTCGTGGAGTTGGATCCGGGTTTGCTCGCTTGGCAGCACTTTATGGCGATCCTCGTTGAATGGCATAATTGCTGCCCTTTTCGGTCTGTGACCACGAGTGCCTCGTGATTCCTATGCTGAGCCATGGTTTCCGTGGAGGAGTTTTTGTTGAATAAGTCCGAGCCACCTGGAGATCCTAGCTTCCCTTATGGTGACCACTATGCTTGGAACTGCAACATTGAGGTTGCACTCTACTGTGCAGGGTTTCCTTGCTGGCTGTGTCTTGTTGAATCTGGTACCATTGTAGGTTCCTCGAGGGTGTTGTCCTCGGGTTACTGCCTTGTTATTACGAGACGTGCTATGCCTCAAATCATCTCTTTCGTTCGCGCCATATGGACGATGGCTCCATTCATTCCGTGTTAGCTCCTCTGCTGGGAATCTACCCGAATATGCTAAACCCGAAGAGGTCCCTTGATGGTCATCTACGGCCCTGATTTGCATCCGGTATCGGTTATTGGCATCCAACCAAGCCTTGATCGGATATTCAACCAGGCTTTGCTTGAACTACTCTCTAGTCATCGGGTATGCTTTGTTTGGGTTTTGGGCGAAGGCTTGTGCCGCCCCACTACTCGGGATAGGGAGCGGTCTCGTTTGCCCTATCGGGGAGCGGGGTGCAGCTTCCCGTGACACTTTATTTCTTCTTCTTCCAGCCTTCAGTGCGTTGGTCCCTTTTGGCATTGCTTTGATAGCATCACCGTGCGCTTCCACGTACCGCGCTTGTACATTGAGCGGGTCCTTGAGGGAGTTTCTTCAAATCTCCTTATCCGGACGGTCCCAAGTTCTCAATTTTAGAGGTTGCTACTCCTGGACGGACGTGCGTAAGTGGTGATGCGCCTGCGAGGACTTGAGGTCCTGTCACTCCCAGGGAGTTTTGTCATTTCCGACATTCGCAAAATGAGTTTCGGGATCGTATCTTCAGGAGACGGTTGTTTTAGGAGTTTCCGCGAGGATGATTCGATCCTTACGATAAGGTCTTCCAGCATCTTTACTGCTACAGGATAGGTTTTCAGTTCGTCGTTGCCCGATACCTCGGGTGGTGGCTCGAAATGAGGAGATATTTTGAGTGTTGCCACGCTCAGAGTCTTTAAGCGGCTCTGTAGCTGAGAGACAGCCAAATATTGTTCCTGCAACATTTCAATAATAGTACGAAGATTGACTTCCTGTTCTACCTGGGCTAGGATTTTTTGGGCTTCCTATTGGTTAATGTGCTGTGTGCCGCCATCGGTGCGTGAGACTTCACTACCCCGCTATGCGTCGTGCAGACGCGCGTCCGCTCGAACCAATCTAGATGTGTTTTCAAGGTCCTGCGGTGTCGCGCCAGCCATTAGAACGGCCATACTGTTCTCTTTGTGATTTGGGGTTATCGTCCTTGATTTCCCTTATCGAGCTGATCATTAACCTGAAATCGAAAGATCTTGGGCAAGAAAAAGTGTGAAAGGTAGCGTGTGTTCAAGTGACAAAACTAGCAAGAAAATAATCACTATTATTTTTAGCCCCACTGCGGGCGCCAAACTGTTTACCGTTAAAATAGTAACAATAATTAAATTTGTAAATGGGATTCTAAAAATACGTGATCTATTCCCGAGCAAGTTTGTAAGGGTGGTTGGTGCTAAACCGTGAAGTAAAGTGATAAAGATTGAGTTAACCAAAGAAATAATCGAACTAGTAAGTGGATGCTTCTCGGGCGCAAAGCCAGCTAGTAGATACCTCGGAGCCTCGCCTCGAACCTATCTCGGGCTTATCGAGGGTATTCGAGAAGGGGATAACAAGTAAAAGTGTAGATAAGGAAGTCTCTATACTATCAATATTGAGCAAAAATAACGAAGAACTAATGATGAGATAATAAAGTGCTAAGGCGACCTCGAGGTCGATGGAGACAGATAACTTAGAAGAAAGAGAGAGAAAGATATTATTGTATTTGTGGAGAAGTGCAGCAACATAAGTCCTTTACAAGGTAGGGTGAGTCCCCCTTATATAGGCAAGGGGACTCGACATAGTACAGGGTGCATTAAATGTAAAGATACAGGGATAGGACGTCTGGACAAGACACTAGAACCTATTGATTTAGGCTATCCCTTAGGAGTTTATAGTATGCGCGACTTCTGCTTGGTTTGCAGACAGATCCTCTGACCTTCGAGCCACTGCAAAGCCGCGGATTATACTCGAGATAAGGAGCTCGATCACGAACTTATGGCTTTGACGTGCTGTTAGGGTACTCCGAACGTACCTCGATGGTAGGAAATAGACTCCGCCGATTTTACCGCACACAACAATGTAACGACCGGACCGGTCGTTTTGAGCTCTAGTGCGTCGTTCAGCAGTTTAAGGCCATGAGCACCTGCACTTTAGGTAGTATGACTTGTGCACCTGGTCGAAATTGAATTCAGGGAAGTTCGGAGTTGTTTTGGAGAGAGAGTTCTCATTTCAGAAGCGTTAAGTTGAAAGAATTGACAAAGATTGGATGTTTGAGTAAACGACCTCGAAATCAGGATTTGAAGGTTTCAACAGATTTGTATATTGATTTTGGACTTGGGCGTATGTCTCGGGTTTTGGAAGACCCGGTAACGTTTCAGCACCTATTGTGGAAGTTAGCATTTTTTGGATGAATTTCATAAGTTTAGGTTGAAATGCATTTCAGTGTTATCTATGTCCATTTGGGATTTCGATTTTGGGGAATAGCTCCGTATGGTGATTCTGGTGTTTGGAGCGCGATCAGAAGTGAATTTGGAGGTCCGTGGATTATTTTGGAGTCATGTGGCAAAAATTAGAAATTTGAAGGTTTTTAAAAAGTTTAATCGGAAGTGGACTTTTTGATATCGGGGTCAGATTTTGATTTTGGGAGTTAAAGTAGGTTCATAATGTCGAATATGACTTGTGTGAAAAATTCGAGGTCAATCGTACGTGATTTTATAGGTCTAAAGATGGAAAGTAGAAGTTTGAAATCTTAAAGTTCATTAAGCTTGAATTGGAGTGTGATTCATGGTTTTAGCATTGTTTGACGTGATATGAGGCTTCGATAAAGTCCATGTTCTATTTTAAGACTTTTTCTGGTGTTTCGTTTTGAGCCCCGGGGGCTCGGATGAGATTCGAGATAGCTTCAGAGTGATTTTCTAAGAAATGGGATTGTTGGTACTGGTATGGCCACATTTGCGGTGTTTTGGTCGAAAATGCGACCATCACATTTGCGAGAGGGAGCTCGCATTTACGAGCCTGGGCTGTTGTGGGAAAAGTTCACATTTACAAACTAATGGCCGCTTTTGCGAGGCTGTCACCTTCGCATTTGCGAAGAATCTGGTCGCAAATGCGATCTGGGCAGGGATGGCTTGGCTTCGCATTTGCAATACATTTGTCGCAAATGCGACCATCACATTTGCGAGCCGATGTCGCAAATGTGACATCTGTGACTGGAACCCAGAGCTTTTTATCCAGACAATTAGCCCATTTCCCTAATTTTCCACTTGGTCTTAGTCGCTTTTTGAGAGCATTTTAGAAGGAGTTCCATCATCATCAAAGAGGTAAGTGATTTCTTTCAATTATGGGTCAAATGCAAGTGTTATATATGGATTTAAACATGTAAAATTGTGGAAATTTAGGGATTTTGAAGAAAAACCTAGAAATTAAGATTATTGGATTTTGGGCATGGGACTGAGAATAAATTTTATATTTGAGTTTGTGAGGTCATGGGTAAACTTTATCTCCAAAAAATTTCAGAATCCGGGCACGTGAGCCTGAGGGAAATTTTTTCAACTTTTCGATCGGGGTTAGGCTTGTTATAAATTGGATTATAATAAGTAATTGAACACATATTAATGGGTTTACATAATTATTGGCTAGTTTTGGAGAATGTTTACATCGATTTGAGTCTTCGAAAGGGCATGAAATGCCGGTTATGAGTCTTCGATGCGAGATGAGTCTCCTTTATAACCTTGTAAATGGGAATTATCCCTATACGTAAATTAATTTGTTATGTGCTTTAATTTGTGGGGGCTACATATGCACAAGGTGACGAGAGTCCATGCGTAGCTACTATTATACCTATGTTCGGATAATTTTAGGCTTACATCATGCCTTGATTGATATTGTTGTTGATTTATGTTTATTGTTTGCCTTGAGAAGTTGAAGTTGATGAATTTAATATCTAAGAGGTTTTATATGAACTTTGTACTTTTTTGAAAAGAATTAAAAAAATATTATAATGACTTAAGAAATCTATGTGTAACCGCGTTGCATATGTATTTCGCGGGCGGGGAAAATCTCTCTAAAAGTTTCACGTTGAATTGTCCTTATTTTGAAAGGAAATCAAGAAAAGGATTTTGATTTATCAATAAATTGTACTGGCCGGTTCGAAGGTATGATTCGCGAGCGGGGTATTTCCTTCTACTACTCTTACGGGATCGGGTCGTTCGCCTCGGCAGGTTAATAGATGCATCTATGGTTGGTACCGTTCGACCTTCGGCAGTGCACAATTTACTTTTATGTTGTATTGGGTCGTACACCTCAGCGTACATCAGTCTTATGGAATTCTTGCGTAATATTTGGCTATAAGTCACTGTATCTTAGGGTATCTGATTTATGACAACCTCTTGATGATATCCACCATATCTATATATGTGCTCCAGTTACGGAGGGAACTTGCTAGCTGAAAACTTGAGTAAAATAAATAAGAAGGGGGATGTTACTATGTGTTTTATACAAGCTTATTTCATATAATTGCGCCTGTTTCATACTTATTCATTTGTTTATTGTAATTGTATTATTTGATCGTTAGTAGTGTTGAAGTCGACCTCTCATCACTACTTCTTCGAAGTTAGGCGAGGTACTTACGAAGTACACGTTGTTTTTTTGTACTCATGCTACACTTGCTGTGCATTTTTGTTGCACATGCACATGTACCTCTAGTGGCCTGATGGATGTAGAAGCATGGATGATATAGAGACTTAGGTGAACTACATCTCTCGAGATGACCCACAACCAACAGAGTCTATTTCATATTTACTTTCGGGCCAAGTTTGTATTCTGGACAACTATTGTACTTTTTTAGATTTCCTATTAATTGCTCATGCACTTATGACACACGGTTCTGGGATGACTTCGGCATTATTCAGTAAATAAATTTTGTAAAGACATCATTATTCATTCGGTGAAATTTATTATTCATTGTTTCATGTTTAGCGGATATGATTTTTGAAAATAATAAAACAAGAATTTACTAGTTAAATGGTGTTGGCTTGCCTGACAATGGTGTCCGATGCCATCACAACCCTTAATGGATTTTGCCATGCACTTTTGTGGAAACTAAGTATTATGATCTCTAAAAAAACAAGAGATATTGTAGAATCTTTAAGTCAACCAGGAAATTAAAAATAATACTAGACAAATCTTTGTCTACTATCTACTATTATATGCTTTCCATAAAGAAATGACTCAACATGTTAATTTGATAAGAACTATCATCAATGAAAACTTTGTTATAGTACATACTTCTTGTATTAATATTTTATCTTATTAAAATAAAATAATTATGAGTATTATTATTATTATATTATATTTGACAATAAACTAATGTATAATCATTATACTAGGCATACTAAAATCGTAATATAAGGTAAAACCATAAGCATACATGATAAGGCATAATTTTAATTTTGCAGATTATTTAGTCTACTGCATGCCATATATTATTTAGTTCATGAAAATTTAACAATACTATATTCATGATCAAGATGTTCAAGTTTATATTATGATGAAATATAACAACAAAACAAAAATAAAGGAACCAACATTCATTCAGCGGAATATACTCATATGTATATCTGATATCAAAATCTCAAAGAATTGTTAGGCTTGATAATTTTGACAATAGATCATCAAGATATACCTTACAAAAAGTGGAATTCAACCTTGAGGTTAGAGACCTCGTGCTGATGACGTATTATGAAATAAAAGCAATTTAGTAAAATATGAACAAGAAATGGAGATAGAGAGAAGAAAGACATTTTCTTCTTCATTTTTGTGTGTTTTCATATCTATTACGAGGCCTATACATAGGCATAAAAAGTGAAGAATCACTATTGCAAAATATATCATTGAATATGTCACTAAGCATTGGAGAGGAAGATCATGTGTAACGATCCGACCATTCATTTTACTTTATAGAACCCCGTTTCCCCTAAATAAGACTTCCTGTACATGATTTTATTGATTTATGACTTGCGGGGATGGTTAGTTCAAGATTTGGAAGAAATCGGGTTCAAATCGGAACACTTGGTTCCTTAAGGTTGGCTGAAAAGGCCAAGTTTGACTTCAGTCAATATTTTGAATAAACATCCTCAGAGTAGGGATTTGATGATTCCTATGGGTTTGTATAATTATTTTGAACTTGGGCGTATGTTCGGATTGATTTTTGGATGACCCGGGAGCATTTTGGCACCTAATAGTGAAAGTTGGTTCTTGACGAATTTTGATTTTCCTTAAATTTGGTTTGGAGCGGGTTTTTGTTATATCGAGGTCCAAATATAATTCCAAGATCGGGAATAGTTCCTTAATGTCATTTAAGACTTGTACGTAAACTTTAGTGTTGTTCTTAGAAGTCTAAGTATGATTTGGTGCATTCGGAGAATTTGGAAAACTTGAAGTTCAAAGTTTGATTCAATTTTTTTTTGGGTATGATTATTGGTTTGGTTGTTGTTCTTCGTGTTTTGAGAGTTTGAGCATGTCCTTATTATGATTATACACCTGTTAGTGCCTTTGGACAGGTTCTCGAGTTCCTCGGGTGAGTTTCGGACCCTTTGGAGAAAAGTGTGAGAAACTAGAAATGCCCAGTTCCAGTTTCCTTCTTCGCGAAGGTCGGGGGCCGGTGACCTTCGTGTTAGCGTGAGGCGACTCGCATTAGATTAAGAGTAGCATAGGATGGGCTTGGGCTGCTTTGCTCTTCATGTTTGCGAAGGAGCCCTCACATTCGCGAACAGTAGGCCAAGCCAGTCTCCGCGTTCACGAGACCATGGTCACATTCGCGAAGTAGAGCCTCCAGGGGGTCTAAACCGTTTGCCTTTGCGAGAGATGTTATTTTCAGACGATTCATAATATGGCCTCATCGGCCTAATATGAGGGTTGCCCCTCCAGAATCCACAGTTACGGTCGGGCCGAGTACGGCACCGGGTGCCGGCCATGCCTCCCTAGGTTCGGGGCGTGACATAAATAATTTCTACCGAATGTGAGTTTTATACATAGTTTATGGGTAGAATATAATGTGTAAATTAGTGAAAATCATGGGTTTAGAGGAAAACCTAGGTTTTTTATAAAAATGTAGTTTGATCATGAAAATGGTTATGGACCTTCATGAAAATCATATATTTATGTTCCTAAGGTTATTGGTAACAACTTTCTTTGAATATTTTCGAAATCTGGGCACGTGGGCCCGAGGATGAATTTTAAGAATCTTGCATTTAGAGTTGGGAAATTACTTTAACAGTTGGGATATGAACTTTTAAGCCTATATTGATTAGTTTCCACTATTTGAATTGTTTTTGGATTGTTCGGCACCATGAGGGTTTGTGCATAAGCTTGGAGCGGAGAGTAGGCTTTGAGGTGAGGTAATTCTCTTTTCTAACCTTGTAAGAGAGAAATTTCCCTATAGGTGAACTTAATTAATATATGATTATTTGTGGGGGTTCCGTACGCATGAAGTGATAAGAGTCCGTACGTAACTACTATTCCTATTATGTCCGGTTAGTTTTAGGCTTACACCATGGTTTGTGGATACCATTATCACATCATAATTATTGATTTGCATTGAATGGAACTAAGTTGAGGACTTTAAGATTTCAAGGGATTCAAGTAAATTATTATTTTTAAAGGAATTGAGAAAACTTACGTTATATTTATATTTAACCACGTCGCAAGTATATTCCGCGAGCGGGGTGACTATTACCTTTATTCTCATGGGTGGGGGCCGTTTGCCTCGGCAGGTTAATAGATGTATCTATGGTATGCGCGGTTCGACCTTTAGAGTGCACAATTTATATTTTATATTGGATCGGGCCGAACTGCCTCAGTGAAATTTTGTGTGGATAATAGAACTAGAAGCTCTTTTTATAAATAGTACAAATTTACTGTTTTAGAGATCATTTGCTTTAAAAGAAGGAAATGTTCTAGGTTTTTAAATATGATGAAAGAATTGTTTAGTTGATTCTTGTTCTAAGTTTATTGTTAGCTCTATGTATCATGTTTATTTAGAATCACATGTTATTATATTGTTGGCCCTAGTAAGTGTCGGAATCGACCCCTCGTCACTACTTTTTCGAGGTTAGACTAGATACTTATTGGGTACATATTTTTATGTACTCTCGCTACACTTCTGTACTTGATTGTACAGGGTTTGAGGTAGGTGCATCTGGCCACCAGTCCGGCATGTAAACTTGATTCCCCAGCTTGAGACTTCTCGGTGAGCTGCTCTTTTGAGCCGTTTTGCAGCAGCTGGAATCTCTATTATACTTTTATTTTCTGTCTATTTCCTTTCAGATAGTAGGCTGTTATTTGTTTTATATATTCTACTATATTTGCCATACACTTGTGACACCAGGTCTTGACACACACACTAGTAGACTTATGATTTTAGTTTGCTTACATGATTAAGATTTGTACACATTGCTTCCATTTATTTATGTTAAAATCTCAAACTTCTAAATCTTTTGTTTTAATAAAAAAAAAAGCTATCACTTACTAATTTATTTAAAATGGAAAATTACTAGTTGATCAGTGTTGGCTTGCCTAACAATGGTATTAAGTGCGATCACGACCTATAATGGAATTGGGTCATGACATCATGGAGGAGGTTATGAAGTTACAATCTAAACTTCATAATTATTAGACTATTGGGAGTTATGGAGATAATGGAGAAGAGTAGACATCCGCCATAAATTTAGTTTTCATATAACAAAAATATTTTTTGTGGATTTTGTAGGAGTATTCTCGTAGGACAAAAATTATGTTCTTACACTGACATATAAATATTTAATTTTTGTATATACTTTTAAGACTTTTATACAAATTTTTTTTAAAACATATCTAAAATATTTAATGTTCTCTTTTAGGATGTTGTCACGACCCTAAACCCAGACTCGGTCGTGATGACGCCTCTCGTGAAGACAAGGCCAGCAGACACAAACCTCAAATTTAATTAACAGATATAATAATTCATAATGAAGTCATTAATAATGCAAAATTCCAAAATAGAGTGAAATATATCAACTGCGGAAACAAACACAACCCGACATCGGGGTGTCACCAGTCATGAGCATCTAAACATGTGTCTGAGAGTATGAAAGTGTTTATACAGTCTATTACAGAACTAGAAGCAGAAAATAAGATAGAAGGGACAACACTCGGCTGCAAACGCCGAGTAGCTACTTAGTGGACTCCGGATGGCATGCTAGGTGCATTCAACCCTCACTTGCTGGACCCGAGGCTCCTGAATCTGCACACAGGGTGCATGGAGTAAAGTGAATACACCAACTCAGTGAGTAATAAAAATAAATTAAAACTGAACGATTAGAAAACACGTAAAACACAACAAGATGCTATACAGAGGCGGTACAAAATTAATGCAGTGCAATAAAACCATGAAACTTGTAAGATCCCTATTCCAGTGAAAACCTCTTTTAAGCATGTTTTCGCAGTTAAACAAGTAAATGGTAAAATATCGAGAACAGATAAACATGTAAAATTAGCCCCTTAGAATTCAAAAATCTTCTAAATATGTCTACTAAACCACGTCTGAATGACCTAAAATTTTTAACAAACCTCCCAAATGACAAAGCAGACCTACTGCAACTCCTGGAATTCCATTTCAACCCCAATATCAAAATATCACCTATCAACTGGAAAAAGCCAAAATTCCAATTTCGCCAATTCAAGCCTAATTCAACTCCGGACCTCCAAGACACATTCCGATTATGCTCCTAAGTGCCAAATAACCTCCCAAAGTTATCTGGACCATGGGAACTCATATCTGAGCCCTTTAACACATAAGTCAATATCCGGTTGACTTTTCCAACTTAAGCTTACTCAAAAGAGACTAAGTGTCTCAAACCTTAACGAAGCCTCTTCGAACCCAAACCAACCAACCTGATAACACATAATACAGCTGAACAAGGCAACAATAAGTAGAAACAAGGAAAACGGAGCAGAAACTCATGAAACAACCGGCCGGGTCGTTACATCCTCCCCCTCTTAAACAAACGTTCGTCCTCGAAGGGGTCAAGAAATATACTTGAAGCCTTAAATAGGTGAGGATATCTACTCCGAATCTCCCTCTCGATCTCTCAGGTAGCCTCCTCCGCGAGCCAACCTCTCCACTGCACTTTCACTAAAGCTATATCCTTTTATCTCAACTTTCGAACATGACGCTCAAAAATAGCCACTAGCTCCACATATTAAGTCAAATCACCATCTAACTAGAACGTGCTAAAATCCAGAACATGAGATGATTTCCCAATGTACTTCCGGAGCATAGAAACATGAAATACTAGATGCACACTCGACAAGCTGGGTTGCAAAGCAAGATCATATGACACCTCCCCAATCCTCTGAAGTAACTCAAAAGGCCTAATGAATCGAGGACTCAATTTACCTTTCTTCCCAAATCTCATAACACCCTTTATGGGTGAAACCTTCAACAGAACCTTCTCAGCAACCACGTAGGACACATCCCGAATCTTCCTGTCAGCATAACTCATTTGTCTCGACTGCGTTGTACGAAGACTTTCCTAAATCACCTTCCCTTTGTCTAAAGTATCCTGCACCAAGTCTGTACCCAATAGTCTGGCCTCACCAGCTTAAACCAAATAACTGGAGATCTACACTGCCTCCCACACAAAGCCTCATATGGAGCCATCTGAATGCTAGAATTGTAACTGTTGTTATAAGAAAACATTGCGAGTGGTAGAAACTGATACTATGACCCTCCGAAATCAATGACATAAGCACGCAACATGTCCTCCGGTATCTGAATAGTGAGCTCGGACTGCCCGTCCGTTTGATGGTGAAAAGTTGTGCTCAACTCAACCTGTGTACCCAACTCTCACTGCACAGACCTCCAAAACTAGGAAGTAAACTAAGAGCCCCTATTTGAAATGATAGAAACCAGGACACCATGCAAACAGACAATCTCCCGAATATAGATGTCTGCCAACCGCTCCAAAGAATAAGTAGTACACATAGGAATGAAGTGCGCAGACTGGGTCAGCTGATCCACAATCACCTAAAATAGCATTGAACTTCTTCAAAGTCCTTGGGAGCCCAACTACAAAGTCCATGGTGATCCGCTCTCACTTCTACTCTCTGGAATATCCATCCGCTGAAGCAAGCCACCCGGCCTCTGATGCCCATATTTCTCCTACTCTTAATTGTTACACTGAGTTACAAATCCCACAATGTCCTTATTCATCCTCCTCCATCAATAATATTGTCTTAGATCCTGATACATCTTTGCGGCACCCGAATGAATAGAATACCATGAGCTACGGGCCTCCTCCAGAATCAACTCACGAAGCCCATCTACATTGGGCACACAAATCCGGCCCTGCATCCTCAACACTCTGTCATCACCAATGGTCACATCTCTGACATCATCATGCTAAACTCTCTCCTTAAGGATAAGTAAATGAGGATTATCATACTGGCACTCTCTGATGCGATCATATAAGGAAGACGGAGAAATCACACAAGCCAATACATGACTGGGCTCTGAAATATCCAACCTCACAACCTATTGGCCAAGGCCTGAACATCAATTGCAATAGGTCTCTCCCCAACAGGAATATATGCCCAACTTCCCATACTCACCGCCTTTCAGCTCAAAGTATTGGCCACTATATTGGCCTTTCAAGGATGGTACATAATTGTAATATCATAATCCTTTAGGATCTCCAACCATCTTCGCTGCCTCAACTTGAGATCCTTCTTCTTGAACAAGTGCTGGAGGCTACGATGATTAGTAAACACCTCACAAGGCACACCATACAACTAATGCCTCCAAATCTTCAGCTTATGAACAATGGCAACTACGCTCCTACATCAAAATACACACAATACCAACTCTTGAATCATCACAATACACGGTATAATAACTTGAAGCTGATGGCAATACTAACACTGGAGCTGTGGTCAAGGTAGTCTTGAGCTTCTAGAAGCCCTCCACACACTCATCCGACCACACAAATGGAGCACCCTTCTGAGTCAACTTGGTCAAAGGCGATGCGATAGATCAAATTACCTGAACAAACCAGCGATAATAACCCGCCAAACCAAGAAAAGTGAGAATTTCTGTGACTGAGGGCGGTCTGGGCCAACTCTGAACCACCTCTATCTTCTTTGGGTCAACCTGAATACCCTCATTGGACACCAGGTGCCTCAAGAATGCCACTGAACTTAGCCAGAACTCATACTAGGAGAACTTTGAATAAAGCCTCTTCTCCCTCAATCTCTGCAACACAACTCTCAAATGTTCTGCATGCTCCTCCTAACTATGCGAATACACCATAATATCATCAATGAAAACTATGACAAACGAGTCGAGATACGGCCAGAACACGCTGTTTGCCAAATACGTGAACATTATCGGGGTATTAGACAGCCTAAAAGACATTACCAAGAACTTATAATGACCATATCGGGTCCTGGAGTTTGTCTTACAAATATCTAAGTCCCTGACCTTCAACTGGTGATAACCTAAGCAGAGATCAATCTTGGAGAACACTCTTGCTCCCTGAATATGGTCAAACAAATTATCGATATGAGGCAAGGGATACTTGTTCTTAAACGTTACTTTGTTCAACTTCCTATAACCAATGCACATCCTCATCATGCCATCCTTGTTATTCACAAACAGAACCGGTGCACCCCAAGACGACACACTAGGCCGAATAAACCCCTTATCAAGGAGCTCCTGAAGTTGTTCCTTCTACTCTTTCAACTTCGTTAGTGCCATATGATAAGGTGGAATAGAAATGGGCTGGGTGCCTGGCAGATCAATACAAAAATAAATATCCCTGTCCGGTGGCATGCCTAGCAGGTCTGCAGGAAACGCATCAGGAAAATCCCTCACAACTGGAATAGAATCAACACTGGGCCTCTCTACACCGACATCCCTCACAAATGCTAAGTATGAAAGACAACCCTTCCCATCCATACGCTGGGTCTTCAAGAAAGAAATCACCCTACTGGAAACATAACCGGTCAAACTTCGCCACTCAATACATGCCACACTTGGCATAGACAAAGTCATTATCTTAGCATGACAGTCCAAAATAGCACGACACAGAGACATCCAATCCATGCCCAATATAAAATCGAAGTCTACCATACATAACAACAAAAGATGCACTCGGGTCTCCAAACCCTAAATAGTCACCACACATGACCGATACATATGGTCTAAAATAATAGTATCACCCACCAGAGTAGATACATGAACAGATGAAATAAGAGACTCACGGGGCGTATCAAAATAATGAGCAAAGTAATATGACACATAAGAATAAGTGGAACCGGGATCAAATAATACAAAGGCATCTCTACGGTAGACTGAAACAATACCTCTAATAATAGTACCAGAAGCAATAGCAATGGGTCTAGCTAGAAGTGCATAGAAACAGGCCTGACCGCCACCTAATTGACCTCCCCATCTAGGGCAGTCCCTAGCCGACTGACCTTTATCCCTAGCTGGTTGGGTTGGTGGTGATGAAGTAACTGGGTCTAAGCCCGAAGGCTGACTCCTCTACTAAGATGAACCCCTACGACAATGAGGATACTGCCTCCACAAATGACCTATTTCTCCACATTCATAACAACTCCCGGGTGCTGGAGACAGGGACTGAAGGGAACCCCTAGCACCAAAATGACTAGCAGTTGCACCTGGCATAGAAGAGCCTAAAGTGACGGAGCACGGGATGAACTCCGAGATTGAAGGGCAGTAAGTGATGATTGTCTCTGATGAGAACTGTAAGAACCATGACCCGATGATGCCCCACGATAACCTGGGCGAGCTGGCTGAGCATGCCTAAATGGATGTCCTTTGTCGTGTTGAAACTAACCTCTCGAAGGAGCACCACCATAATTACGAGATCCCTGTGGCCTCTTAGTCTCCCTCTCATCTCGCTCCTGGCGACGAACTGATTCAATTTCTCGAGCAATGTCTACAAGCTCATCAAAAGTAGCACGAGACACCCTCTCCATAGTCATAAGAATACGAAGCTGATAAATGAGGCCATAAACGAACATCCTAATCATCTCTCTCTCTCTCTCTCTCTCTCTCTCTCTCTCTCTCTCTCTCTCTCTCTAGGAACCAACCAAACATCATGATGAGTGAACTCCGAGAACCTCATCTGATACAACATCATAGTCATCTCTCCCTGACGCAACCACTCGAATTGCCTGCGTAGCTCCTCTCCGCGAGACTGTGGCACATAGTTCTCCAAAAATACAATGGAGAACTGCTGCCAGGTAATGGGTGCTGCACCAACAGGCCTACATCTCTGATAAGCCTCACACCAAGTGAAGGGGGCTCCAAAAAATTGAAAAGTAGTGAAAATGACATCGCTGGTCTCCAGAATACCCAATGTACGAAGAATCTGCTGACACATGTCCAAGTAACCCCTAGCATCCTCGCCCTCTACACCACTGATAGTCAGAGGCTAAAGCATACCAAACCTCTCCAACCTACATTGCTCGTCCTCTGGCATAGGAGGAGCTACATAGTCTTGAAAAGCTGCAACCGGCTGGACTGGATGCGCCCCCGGTGTCTGAAGTCCCTGCACGACCTGCTCAGGTGTGCGAGCTGTGGGAGACTGAGTGCCTCCCCCGACCTGAGAAGTAGTTGCAGCTTTGGTGACTGAAACCGCCTGAGCTAGGTTAGTGCATACTGATAGAATCTGAGCTAGGTCCTCTTGAAGACCCGCAATCATAATAGGCAGCTGGTGCTGCTGGAGCATCCAGAATTGGGACCTAATCCTGAACTAGTGCGACTAATGGATCTGCAGGTGCTGCCCTAGCTGCTGTGCGGGCCACACCACTGCCCCTAAAATGGCCTCGATCGTGTCCTCGGATTCTAGTAGCCACAGCTGGTGGTACTGGTGGTCATCCATCCTGAGCGGTCGCTCGTCTCCTTACCATCTGTGAGAGAATAGTATAACAGAAGTTTAGTATTCGGATCAATAGATTCGCACGAAATAAATATGAAGTTTCCTAAAGGTTCTATAGCCTCCCGAGGATAAATACAAATGCCTCTGTACCGATCCGCGAGACTCTACTATATATGCTCATGACTCATGAGACCTATGTAACCTAGGCTCTGATACCAACTTGACACGGCCCTAAACCCAGACCCGGTTGTGATGGCACCTCATGTGAAGACAAGGTCAGCCGACACAAACCCCAAATTTAATTAACAGATATAATGATTCATAATCAAGTCATTAATAATGATAATTCCCAAAATATAGTGAAATATATCAACTATGGAAACAAACACAGCCCGACATCGGGGTGTCACCAGTCATGAGCATCTAAAAATGTATCTGAGAGTCTGAAAGAGTTTATAGAGTCTATTACATAACTAGAAATAGAAAGTAAGATGGGAGGGAGAAACCCTGGGCTGCGAACGCCGAGCAGCCACTTAGTGGCCTCCGGATGGCTTGCTAGGTCTATTCAACCGTCACTGACAGAACTCGAGGCTCCTGAATCTGCACAGAGGGTGCATGGAGAAAAGTGAGTACGTCAACTCAGTGAGTAATAACAATAAATGAATACTGAGCGATAAGAAAACACGTAAAACACAACAAGATGCTATACAAAGGCGGTATAAAATCAATGCAGTGCAATAAAACAATGAAACTTGTAAGAAAACATCCTATTCCAGTGAAAACATCTTTTAAGCATATTTTAGCAGTTAAACAAGTAAATGATAAAACATCGAGAACAGATAAACATGTAAAATCAGCACCTGGGGCACACTATCAATATAATCAGCCCCTCAGGCTATAACATGGAACAACACCAGCACCTGGTACTATATCACATATCACATTGGGTACCCATGCTCACTAGGGAGTACAGACTCCGAGACGAGCCCCTTACAGCCCAATCACAATATCAAGCCATCTCGAGGCATACTCAAAATAGGCTCTCGGCCTCATATCAAGCCACCTCGTGGTGTACAACTCAGGCCCTTGGTCTCATAATCATAATCAGTATAACACTATTGCAGCATGCAACCCGATCCTATAATAATCCTCACAACACAGGTCCTCAACCATACTTAGTAAGAAATCTCTAAAAGCCACTCGGGCACAGTAAAACATGATTCTCAGCCCAAAATATCATTTTAAGTGTTAAAATAGAGTAAACATGGTTGAGTTATAGAAACAGTAGAATATAGCATGACTAGGTACAGATAAGAAATCAAAATAGTGAGGAAATAGTAGTAAAAATCCCCTAAGGGTCCAAAATAGTTGGCACATGGCCTAAGTATGGCATTCAGCCCAAAACATGATGATAACAAACATGTTTCAATCAAATACGCGATAAAACAATCATTTGGTATGAACTAAGTTACAATCCCCAACGGTGCACGACCCCACGCTCTTCATCTAGCGTGTGCGACACCTCAACATAGCACAACAATGTGTCATTCGTGTTTTCATATCCTCATGACAACATTTACAATCATTACTCAGCTCTATCCGTTCCAAACTCTAGCCCGTGATGCCTTTGCCTCTTGTATCGGCCTCTGGATGCTCCAAATCCAACCAAAATCAGTGCAAAACCATCCTCATATGCTAAAGGAACAAAGCCCACTCGAAGGAAATCAAATAACAACACAAATCCCAAAATTGTCCAAATTAGACCCCCGGGCTCACGTCTCGGAATCCGATAAAAATTAAACCAATAGACACCATATCACTCCCCGATTTCATGCATATCAAAAGCACCAAAATCCAACCACAAACGACCCCTTAAATCCCAAATTCTAGGTCTCCAATTACAAGCCCTAGTTCTTCAATATTTAGGCTGAAATTCTACAAATTTCATGATTACTTTGGTAGAAATCACATTAGGATTGAGTATTAAGTCCATAAATATTACCTCGAAGTGTTCCCCCTTGATTCTCTCTTCAATCCCCTTCAAAAAGCTTCAGAATCGCCAAAAAATGGAGGAACTTAGGCTCAAAATCGCAGAAATGGGTCTTTTAAATAGTCTGCCCAGCACTTAAAAATCCTTCATCGCGAACGCAGTCAATGCCTCGCATTCATGAAGGATAAATTTGAGTTGACCAATTTTTCCTTCTTTGCGAACGCGAGTTCCCTCTCGCGAATGCTTAGCTCAATGACCCCAGCCTTTTGCAAACGCGGGACCTCTTTCGCGAAAGCGAAGGACAATCTTCCAACCTCATATCCTAACCCTTCGCGAACGCGAGGGCCCACTCGCGAACGCGAAGGTCAAAAGTCTGTAACACTCAGAGTAGATTTTTTGGAATTTTTCTCAACTTGAAATGATCCGTTTAACCACCCAAAACTCACCGGAGGCCCTCAGGATCTCAACCAAACATGCCAACCTATCCCATAACATCATTCAAACTTGTTGCAACCTTCGGAACGCTTGAAATAACATGAATACACCAAATTTTCATCATATTCAAGTCTAAGAATTCCAAAATCTTCTAAATTCCGCTTTCTATCAAAAAGTCTATCAAACCACGTCCGAATGACCTAAAATGTTTCACACACATCCCAAATGACACAACGAACCTACTGCAACTCCTGGAATTCCATTCCGACCCCTATATCAAAATCTCACCTATCAACCGGAAAACGCTAAAATTCCAATTTCGCCAATTCAAGCCTAAATCTACTCCGGACCTCTAAAACACATTCTGATCACGCTCCTAAGTCCCAAATCACCTCCCAAAGCTATCCGAACCATCGAAACCCACATTCTAGCCCTTTAACACATAAGTCAACATTCGTTTGACTTTTCCAAGCTTACTCAAAAGAGACTATGTATCTCAAACCTCACCAAAACCTCTCTGAACCCGAACCAACAAACCCAATAACACATAATGCAGTTGAACAATGCAATAATAAGCAGAAACGGGGAAAATAGAGTGGTAACTCATAAAACGACTGGCCGGATCATTACATATGGAATATTTAATAAAAATATGAAGTGCTTCAATTTTATTTACTTTAAATAATGGATTGTATCGTCACTTTCTTATCAAGTGTTAGTGAACGTGCCATTCTCTTTGTTCTTTCATATTCATATTTCAAGATCTATTAAATTTTTGTTTCTTTCTCGAATTTAAAATGGCATTTTAATATATTAAAATTAAATTGAAGTTATCGTTATTTAAGTTATATTAATATTTATGATTAATTATTAAATTCGGTAAATCATGAGTGCATACATCAACAAAAAATTATTGTTAGACTGTCATGCCCTAAAATTTCCACATTTGGGACTGTGATGACACCTAACATTTCACTACTAGGCATGCCAACGTTAGAGAATAAATAAAAACGACTTAAACCATTTATTTTATAACATAATTAAGTAAGCTAAATATAGTTTACAAAATATTATAAAACCCAAAATATCTTAAACATTTAGGATCCAAAGTCACCACTCACGAGCTACTACGATTTACTACAAATAGAGCCTGAAAGATAATATACTGTTCTGAAGGAAAACAATAAGTAAATAAACAAGACCGGAAAGAGACTCTAGGTATGCGAATACCCGCAGATCAACCTTGGTCTCCCGACGAACAAGTCTAGTTGCTAAACTCGGGGTCAACTCAGTCCAGTAGAAAAATCTGCACAAAAAATATAGTGTAGTATCAGTACAACCAACCCCATATACTGGTAAGTGCGAGCCTAACCTCGGCGAAGTAGTGACGAGGCTAGGAGAAGACACATACATAATTACCCTTTGCAATTTAACAGTATATGTATAAAATAACGGCAAGTAAGAGATAGACACATAATATCGGGAGGGGGGCATGCTAAGGGGATTACAAGGTAAGAATAACAACAGTAAAGAAACTTGATCATCTAATACACCTTGACCAAATAATAACAAGTAAACATAGAAAAGGAAAATACATGGCATCACCCATCGTAATTTTACTCTCAACCTCACTAGATAATCAATAAAAATGGCATGGAATGACTCTTCGTGCATTAACTCTCACATAAAAAGGCACTACATCACCCTTCATGCATTAACACTCATAATATTGCACGATATCACCCTTCGTGCTTTTATACTCTCCCTCACCAAACAAGTAACGATAATAAAAATCTTATTTCAACATTTGATTCCACAATATCAACCTCATCTTTTAGTCAATGCCAAAGTCCATAAACATGATAGGAGTTCTCAACATAACAAGTAGCTAGTCTAAACAAGGATAATAGGATCAAAGACAGCAATAATCACAAGAATAGGACCCACTCGCATCCTATTACTTGAGAACAGCGCATAGGTACTCGTCACCTCACCTATATGTTGTACCAAATATTCAAACACGTAGCAAATAGGAAAATAAGACCTAATCCCTTAAGCCAAGGTTAACCACGGTACTTACTTTGCTCCAACGGACAAACTCAAAGCTCAACCATATGTTGTCCCTTCAAACAAGCCTCCAGACCAATAGAGTCTAGCAAATACCAACCAAATGATACAATTTAAGCCTTAGGAACTACCAACAATTGCAAAGAATCTAATTTAGGCCATTTTTGAAAAATTCAACATCCGGGCCCGCTTGGTCGAAATTCTAAATCCAGACAAAAAATCGATTACTCATTCACCCCTGAGCCCGGATATGTAATTGATTTTTGAATACGAACTCAATTTGAGGTCTAAATTCCCAATTTATGAAATGCCTAGTTTATACACAAAAATCCCCAATTCAACCATGAAAACCTTAGATTATACGTTGAAATCTTGTAAAATGAAGTGAGAGATTGAAAGAAACTAGTCTAGAATCACCTACCTATTATTTGGGGACGGAGTGGTCTTTGGAAAATCGTCTAGAGGGTTTCTTGTTTTGAAATTTTTGAAAAATGAGAAAAAATCCCGTCTAAGTCAAGTTTTACCAGTAGTAGATGTCCCAAATGCGAAGCCCGCAAATGGGACAAAACCATCGCATTTTCGAAGATTCTCATATTTTTGCAATCTTCACAAATGGGAAGAAAAGTTTTGAAATGCAAACAAAGCTAGTCGTAAATGCGACCCTACGATCGCAAATGCGAAGACTGCCGAGATGTGATGAATACTTCGCAAATGTAAACTTGTATGGTCCAGCTTCTCTTCACATTTGCGATGAGAAAATCGCAAATGCGAGATCAAAGGCCTGCAACATGATTAGTTACACCAGCGAATTTTTCCAAGTCCAAATCACTCCATAGCCTATCCGAAACTCACCCGAGCCCTCGGGGCTCACAACAAAAAATGCACAAAAGTCTAAATCATCATACGAACTTGATTGCGTGATCAAATCACCAAAATAACACATCGAACTACAACTTTAGTACCAAATCAAATGAAATTCTAAAGAAAACTTTAAAATTTTTATTTTCTCAACCGGACGTGCAAATCACATCAAACAAATTACGTTTTCATCAAATTTCACAGACAACTCATAAATGTGATATTGGACCTATACTAGGTTTCGGAACCAAAATACAGTCCCGATTTCAAAAAAAGTCAACTATGGGTTAAACCTTTCAAATTCATTAAGTCTTTGACTTTCAAATTTTGACGAAGTCCGATATCTCGGGCTACAGACTTCCGTTTTCAATTCCGTGCATACGTCCAAGTCCTAAATTACGATACGGACCCACTGAAACTGCTAAAACATGAATCTAGGTCCTTTTACCAAAAATGTTCACCGAAGTCAACTAAAGTGATATTTTAGGAAAATTCTCTTATTTTCATCAACTTTTGACATAAAAGCTTTCATAAAACATGCCGGGACCACGCACGCAAATTGTGGAGGATAAAAATGAGATTCTTAAGGCTTTAAAGTGTGGAATTGAGTTCTAAAAAGCAAGATTACCTTTCAGGTCATCATATTCTTCACCTTTAAAACAACCGTTCATCCTCAAACGAACATTGAAAAGTACCTGAGCTGGTGAATAGGTGGGGATATCTACTCCGCATATCAAACTCGGGCTCCTAGGTAGCTACCTCAATAGGCTGACCTCTCCACTGCACTCGAAATGAAGGATGACTCTTTGATCTCAACTGACGAACCTGCCGGTCCAGAATAGGTACTGTATCCTCCTTAGAGGTCAAATCCTTGTCTAGCTGGATAGTGCTGAAGTCCAACACTAGGAATGTATCACTGTGATACTTCCGAAGTATGGACACATGGAACACTGGATTTATCACTGATAAACTATGTGGTAACGCAAGAATCTAAAAAGGCCCGATGTGCCTCGGGCTCAACTTGCCTTCTTTCCAAACCTCATTACACCCTTCATTGGTGACACAAGCAATACTCTCTCTCTGACCATGAATGCAACATCACAGACCTTACGGTCGGCATAACTCTTCTGCCTGGACTGGGCTGTGCGAAGTCTATCTTGAATAATCTTAACCTTATCCAAGGCATCCTATACCAAATATGTACACAATAATCGAGTTTCCCTCGGCTCATACCATCCAACCAGCGATTGACACCGTCTACCATATAATGCATTGTAGGGAGCCATCAGGATGCTCGACTGATAGCTGTTGTTGTAGGCAAACTTTACAAGTGGAAAGAAATGATCCCATGAGCCTCCAAAGTCAATAACACAAGCACAGAGCATGTCCTGCAATATATGAATAGTGTGCTCGGATTACCCGTCCATCTGAGGATGAAATATTGTGCTTAGCTCAACCCAAGTGCCTAACTGACACTGTACTACCCTCCAAAAATGCGAGGTCAACTACGTACCTCGATCAGAAATGATAAACACGAGAACACCTTGAAGACAAATGATCTCACAGATATAAATCTCTACCAATTGCTTTGAAGAATAGGTAACTGCAACATGAATGAAATGTGCTGACTTGGTCAGTTAATCCAGAATAACCCAAACTGCATCGAACTTCCTCTGAGTCTGTGCGAGTCAAACAACGAAATCCATAGTGATACGCGCCCACTTCCACTCAGGAATCTCTATGTTATGCATCAAAGAACTAGGTCTCTGATGCTCATACTTTAGTTGATGACAATTTAGATACCGAGCTATATATACAAATGTATCCTTCTTCATCCTCCTCAACCAATAATGCTACCGCAAGTCCTGATATATCTTGGCGGCGCCCAGATAAATAGAATAATGGAAACTATGGTCCTTCTCTAGAATAACCTCACGAAGTCCATCCACATTAGGCACACAAATATGACTCTACATCATCAAAACTCCATCATCTCCAACTATAACCTGATTGGCATCATCATGCCGCACTGTATCCCTAAGGACAAGTAAATGAGGATCATCATTGTCGCTCCTTGATACGCTCAAAAAATGAAGACCACGCGACCGTGCGTGATAAAAAATGACTTGGCTCAAAAACATCCAACCCCACGAACTGATTTGCCAAGGCCTGAACATATAATGCAAGCGGTGTCTCACCGACTGGAATGTACGCAAGGCTCCCCATACTCAGTAACTTTCTACTCAAAGCATCAGCCACCATGTTGGCCTTTTCGGGATGATACAAGATAGTGATATCATAGTCTTTAATAGCTCCAACCACCTCTTCTGCCTTAAATTGAGCTCCTTTTGCTCGAACAAGTACTGCAAACTCTTATGATCTGTGAACACATCACATGATACGCCATATAAATAGTGCCTCCAAAATATTTAGCGCATGAACAATGGCTGCGAGCTCCAAGTTATGAACAGATAATTCTACTCGCGAATATTCAATTGTTGCAAAGCGTATGCAATAACCTTGCCATCCTGTATCAGTACCACACCAAGTCCAATACGCGGTGCATCATAATATATTATATATGGCCCTGAACCTGTGGGCAATACCAATACTGGCGCCGTAGTCAAAGTTGTCTTGAGAATCTGAAAGCTCGTCTCACACTCGTCCAGCCACTTGAACACGACACCCTTCTGGGTCAACCTGGTCATCCGGGTTGCTATAGATGAAAGCCCTTCCACAAATTGATGGTAATAACCCGCCAAACCCAAGAAACTTTGGATATCTATAGTTGTTGTGGGTCTAGGCCAATCCTTGACTGCCTCAATCTTCTTAGGATCTATATGAATACCCTCTGTTGATACAACTTGACCCATGAATGCAACTGAACTCAACAAAAACTCATATTTCGAAAACTTATCGTATAATTGGCTGTCTGTCAGAGTCTAAACAATGGTCTGAAGATGTTGCTCATGCTCCTCTAAGCTGCGGGAGTAGATCAAGATATCATCAATAAAAACAATCACGAAGGAATCCAAATAAGGCTTTAATTCCTAGTTCATCAAATCTATAAATGGTGCTAGGGCATTTGTCAACCCAAATGACATCACTAGAAACTTATAATGCCCATATCGACTGCGAAAAGCTGTCTTAGGGACATCAGATGCCCTAATCCTCAACTAATGGTAGCTAGACCTCAAACCTTAAATCGATATTTGGAAATACCTTGGCACCCTGAAGATGATCATATAAGTCATCAATCGTTGGTAATGGATACTTGTTCTTAATGGTGACTTTGTTATACTAATAATAATCTATGCACAACCTCATCAATCAATTCTTTTTCTTTAAAAACAACACTGACGCACCCTAAAGAGATACACTGGGCCTAATAAAGCCCTTATAAAAAAATCTTACAAATATTCCTTCAGTTCTTTCAACTCTAGCGGGGCCATCCTATATGGCAGAATAGAAATTGGCTGAGTGCCCGGAGCCAAATCAATGCAAAAGTCAATATCCCTAACGTGCAACATCCTCGGTAGGTCTGTAGGAAATATCTCTAGAAACTCACGAACAACTGGTACGGATTCCATGGAAGGAACCTCTGCACTAGAATCACGAACATAAGCCAAATAAACCAAACACCCCTTCTCGATCATATGTCGAGCCATTATATAAGAAATAACCCTACTGGTAGAATGACCAGGAGTCCCAAGACCCCTAATAATAACCACACATATGCAATAGAAACAATCTACAACAATAGAATCACCCACTGGTGTGGACACATATACAGGAACACTCAAAGAATCACGAGGAACAACCAAATATGTAGCAAAATAAGATGACACATAGGAGTATGTAGACCATGGATCAAATAGAATTAAAGCATCTCTACTGCAAACTGAAGCAATACCTGTGATAACAATATCAGATAACTTAGCCTCAAGCCTGGCTAGGAAAGCATAACATCGGGGCTGGACCCCACTACTCTGAACTACATCCTCGAGATGACCTCCTGTTGGCTGTCCTCCACCTCTAGCGGCCTGATCTCCACCTCTAATACCTTGACCTCTACCTCTAGCAGTCTGACCCCTACCCCTAGCTGGCTGAGAGGGCGGTGGAACACCCGATGCCAGAACCATGGAACGAGAACCCTGATGCTAAAAAATGCTTGATGCTCGAGAGCAAAATTTAGCAATGTGCCTCGGATCACCATAAGTATAAGAAGACCTCAGCTACTGATACTGCTGAGACTAACGTCTTGGGTAACTACCCGAAAAACTTTGGACCAGAGATGCACTGATAGGAGTTGGTGGTGCACTATAGGCTGCTAGTCAGAATACTGCATATGAGAGCCACGACAATCTGAAGCACCGTGAAAAACCTAAAGTGCTGAATGAAATGTCCTAGGAGGAAGGCCTCTACCAAAAGAATCACTGCCTCCAGATGAGGCACGACTAAACCTACTAGAATGACGATGCCTCTGGTCAGACCCTTAACCACTCCCCTGAGCTAAAATCATCATAACTCGCCTGGCCACATTGCCGCATCCTGGAAAGAAATCTCGCTCCCTGTCTCCTTAGCCATCTACAACTTGATAGGATGAGCTAGTCCTTCAATAGACCTCCTCACCCTCTCTCTACTTATGAAGTATAAGAAGAGAATAATGGGCCAAATTAACATACCTAATATCATACTGAGCGACAGTCATAGAACACTGTTGAAGATGCCCGAATCGCATGCGATAATCATCCCTTTGAGTGATAGGAAGGAACTTCTCGAAAAATAGCTGAGAGAACTGGTTCCAAGTCAAGGTAGGTGACCTGGCTGGTCTAGGCAACAAAAATTCATTCCAACGGCATCTTTTGGCGGACCCTATAATATGGAATACAGCAAAGTCGACCCTATTGGTTTCTACTATCCCGATGTTCCGCAATACTTCATGGCAGCGGTCAACATAATGCTATGGGTTCGCAAAAGCTGCCCTACTGTAATGAACTGGAAAAATCTTGGTGAACTTGTACAGCCTCAACAAAGCCTAAAAACAATAACTGATCCACCAGTGGCTTGAGCCGCAATAACTAGTTGAGCAACTGCTACTGGCTAAGTTGCTGGAGTCTGAAACTGAGGATCCATCTGCTCCCGAGTGTGGGTAGCAAGAGTCTGGGCTCCTCGCCCAGGCTGAGAGACGACTGGTGCTATAGGAAATGTGCTAGTCTGAGCTACGCGCTCCATAAGGCCCACTAGATGGACCAAAGTATCCTGCAGTATCAAGGTAGCGATGAAGCCCTCTGAACCTAAGCTAGCCCTGCTGGAACGGTCTAGGCTAGAACCTCATCTTCAAGCTCCACTTGAGACTCCGCTACTGGTGTTGCTGCTCGATTTCTAGGTTGGGCTATGCCCCTGCCTCGACCTCTTACACGACCTCATCCTCTGCCCCTCGTAAGAGCTGCCACTGGGGGCTCTAGCTGCTGCTAAGCTGAAGATGCAATACATGTTCTTACCATTTGCGAAAGAACAAGAGTAGAAGAGTTCGATTGGCATTGAGAGAACAAAATCTCAGTATAGAGAAGAATATAAGTGAACTTTTTACTAAACTATGTTGCCTCTGAGAGATAAGTACAGATGTCTCTGTACCAATCCCCCATACTCTACTAAGCTTGCTCATCAATGCTGCAACCTAGGAAACCTATTGCTTTGATACCAACTTGTCACGACCCTAAATTTCCACATTCGGGACTGTGATATCGCCTAACATTTTACTTGCTAGGAAAACCAACATTAGAGAATTCACAAAAATGACTTCAGCCATTTTTTAATTGCAGAATTAATTAAGCTAAATAAAGTTAGTGGAATATTATAAACCCAAAATATATGAAACATTTAGGATCTAGAGTCATAAATGACGAGCAACTACGATTTACTACAAACAATGTCTAAAAGATAATGCAATGTTCTAAAAGAAAAGAAATATTAAAATAACATGACTAGGAAGAGACTATAGGGTCTGCAGATGCCAGCATATCGAACTTGGTCTCCCAACGATCAAGTCCAGCTGCGAAACTCGGGGTCAACTAAGGACAATACCTAAATCTACATAGAAGTGCAGTGTAGTATCAGTACAACCGAACCTATGTACTGGTAAGTGTGAGCACGTGATTTTTTCCCTAAGCAAATTATTCCAAAAGCTTCAAATAAAATGATTTTACATTTTTTAGGAATTTTGTTGCATTTTCGTGTTAATTGGTTGCATAATAACTCATATTAAAAATATAAAAAATATGCATTTGCATTAGGATTTTAATCTTACATTTTGGTATTGAATAGGTATTAATTCATTTTAGAACAATTTAAAGAAAATCACAAAAAATAGTTCATTTTAGTATTTTTATTGTTTTAATTGGAAATTGCTACAAAATAGTTATTAAATAATTTTAGGCTTTAATTAGTTTAATTGTTAGTTTAATCTCTCAATTTTATAAAATCAGAAAACAAATATAATATAAAAATATATTTGGAAATGTAAAATACAAAGTTAAAATTGAATAAAAAGAAAACAAAACAAGAAAAGGGGGTCTGATAATTTTGGGCTCTTAATAAGTGTTATTCGTCAGCCCAAAAAGAGCACACCCGTTCAGGCCCAAGCCAAACACGCCCAAGTCTAGCTCAAAAAATCCACCCATTCACCCGGTCAGTCCTTAAATAATCAAAACGACGTCGTTTGACGTCGTTAACTCCCAACCATTGATCAACTTTGATCCAACGGTCACAGTCTGATCTCTCATGAAACAAACGATACCGTTTAAGTGTCAATTAAATCTGAGCCGTTCAAATCGTTTCATCCAACGGTCATAGAACAATACACCAGATAATAAAACCAGCCCCAAATATCATTAACCCTAAATTGTTCTCGTCACCTTCTTCATCTTCTCCGCCTCCTCGCCGGAACCCTCGCCGGCGGGAAACACATCCTATGCCAAACTTCACAAAAATTACACCATATGACCGCCATGAATCCCTCTTTCCACCCCTCTACTTGGTTTCCTTCGAATATCACCCCATCTGTTCGAATATTAAATTTTGTCTCCCCGGAACCCTACCTCCGGCGAACAACACCTACCCCAAATCACCCCAAATTTACACCGTAGACTCGCCTTCACCTTCTTATCCTAAATATCCAAACCATAGTCCTCAAATATCAACGGAAGACCTCAAATATTAATTTCAAAATTTTCCGGCCAAGAGTCCAAACTCAAATCTTTATGATTTTTCACCATAATATCCTTAACCACATGTTTTCTTATAAAAACACATGGTTGGGGATGTTACGGGTCAAGAATCTCGAAAGATTCTCTCAAAATTGGTTGGCCGGAGGTTTTCGTGACATCAGTGAGCTCTTCTCCTATTTTTCTTTTCTTTTATGCTTTATTATTGTTCTGATGGGTTCAATTCATGATTTAAATAGTCTATAATAACTTCCATAGGATTCTGTTCTTATTTTGCCTTTTCAATTGTTTAGTTTAATAGAATGATTAGTATTCTGCCTTTATTTAGTTCTTCTTTTATCAATATTAAATGATTCTTGTTCTGATGCAATTCATAGGTTATAATCGTTTTTTGATCCAATAGTCAGTCATTAGCTTATTTGGTGTGAATCGTTTGTTTTAGTTCAATATGTTTTAGTATTTCTCTTGGCTATTTGTAAGTCAATTATGCTTAGTTCAGTTAGTGGTTAATTAGTTGAATTTGGCTATAATTAATCAGGATTAGATATAGCTGAGTAGTAATTGATAATTAAAATCCGGCAATTAGGGGTAGGAGAAACAGTAATTACATAAGTGAATGGAGGGTATTTTGGGGTATAGAAAAAGGGTTAATAGTAGTTATAACATAACTCTAGGGACAATATGAGTATGGGAAAAGGGTAGTTTAGTAGATTATGAATTAAAGTAAGGGCACTATAGGGATTATAGTATAATAGAATCTTCTAGATAGGGGTATTAGTATAGTTCTCAATAAATAAGTATAGCTAATTGTATTACAAGTTAAAAATAAAGGGTAGAAATAAAATAAAAGAAGGACTAATGTGTAAATACTACAATTTGAATTTCCTTCCAGATTTACATCTATAAATAGGCACTAATGTGCCTTGTTTTACAAGTTTGGAAGATCTGAAAAATTTTCTCCAAGCAATTTCTGCCTTCTTAAGATCCAATTTTGAAATTCAAAGTTTCAAAAACTCAAAAACATTAGAAAACTTCCAAAAACTCAAAAAAAAAATATACTGTTACATTGGAGCTTTTTGCAATTCCAGCCATTAGTGTGGACCTCTAGAGCCTTTATGTTCGAGTTTCAAGTTGTTTAGACCTGTTTCAATTGTTCTGGTTTCTGTTTGGATTGCTGGAAATTTCAGAAGTTCTTCTAGTTTAGTTTCAAGTTCGAAGTTGAGTTCAAATCAAGTCAATTTGCTTATCTACTGGTTTAATTGTTTCCGAATATTCCTGGGTCATTCTGGAGCTATTTTTGGATCAATAACTGATTGTTGACTTGCTGTTGTTGAGTTATTCTGTCTCAAAACTGTTTCTGACCTCTTTGCTTCATTTCATAATTCCAGGTACACATTTGCATAATCTCAGCTGAAGGCATGAATTAAATGATAGCATAGCTTATTGTTTACAAAATTTCAGAGTAGAGTTTTATGTAATTTCAGATCATATTTTGTAATTAAGTTTAAACTTTGGACTGTCACATTTATCTTAAAATTAGTAGCTCATAATAATTCTGTTGATCGATTTATCTCATTTTCAACATCAGTAGCATACATAAACATAAAAATCGTTTAGGATAAATTTGAACTGTGTAGGAATGTCTGTGGTGATGTAGATTGTTAGGTTATGGTATGCTTTATTTTAGTATAGTTTTGTAGAGGTTTCCGTCTATTATATGGTAATTTGTATGGATTTAGATCATTTTACAGGAATTGTAAAGTATTCTGTTAGTAATGTAGAAAATTAGTTCAAATAGCTGAAATTAAAAGCCTTATAAAATTCTATAGGTTAAGTGATAATTGATCCCTATGTTAAGTCACAAATATGTCCAAGTAGAAATAGATATTGATATTAACCCCAAGCCACTGGACTGAACGAATTTGGAAATGATGGCTCATTAATAAATCATTTGTTGTAAGTAAGTTATAATCACTTTGAAATAATTTTAGTTTACTGTAATCGTTGCTCCTATTCCGTAGATTAAGTAATGATTACAAAAATGTTTGAAACAATATAGTAGCTCTTTACAAACTGGACCGTTCAAAAATTGTGAAAAACAGACCTAACTTTCATTTGATAATAAGCACGTGGGCTATTATGGGCTCATGTGTGAGGTCCATAGATAAATAGAGCCTAAGGCCTACTTTGCCTCTTTGGCTAAAATTTTGCCCTGCCTGTCCAGTTCTTGGGTCAAGATAAAGGCCCAAAAAATGCTCTGAAATTTAAGTGAGAACCAAAAATACGAAATACAATAATATTAAAAATAAGTAATTAGGAATATGGAAAATTAATCCATAAATATGAAATCGGATTTTGAATTAGGTAGCGGGTTCAAGCTAAAAGGTTTCATCCTTTTGTTTGAACTCGGACTTGAATTCGATATTCGAATTTATATTCATGAATTAATTGACTATTAGAGACAAAAAATAGAAAATTTAGCTACTTTAGTTTGGCCTTTAATAAAAATGAAAAAATGAGATGAGCCTCGCTAAATAAAAATACACAATTGCGGGGCCCTCATTAATTACTTACTAAAAATACTTAGTATTCGGGATAGGCCGTTTAGCTAATTTCACGGCCTTCCCAAAAGATAACAACACGTTAGTCGCTTTAGGCGCGCTTTAATTAATCTTACCTTCCTAATACGGGCGTGCATTTCATGCTACCCAAATCTAAATCCGAAAATGTTGAATAAGAATGTGTCGAGGATCCACGTGCATTTCATGTGACGTGATCCGAAAACATGTTCTTAAACGATGTTCACTTTCTTAAATAAATTAATTAGCAAAAAGCGGTAATTAATTCTAAAATTGCACAAGTAGGGTAACATGTATAAAAATTAAATTTTATCCAAATATAGCAGTTGAGCGACCGTGCTAGAACCACAGAACTCGGGCGTGCCTAACACCTTCTCCCGGGTTAACAGAATTCATTACCCGGATTTCTGGTTCGCGACTATTGAATAGAGTCAAACCCTTTCCTCGATTCGGGATTCAAACCGGTGATTTGGGACACCATAAATCTCCCAAGTGGCGACTCTGAATCTTAAATAAATAAATGAATTCCGTTTCGGTTGTCCTTAAATTGGAAAAACTCCTTTCTTTATTATATCCCTTCCCCGGGGTGTAGAAAAGCCGTTTAAGCACGGAAAAAGGAGGTGTGACAGCTCTGGCGACTCTGCTGGGGAAAAAGAACCCAGAACTTCTGTTCAGGGTTCAAGAATTCGAGCTCAGTTAAATTGTTATATTTGGATTTATTTGATTTTGCTACATGTTCCATGACTTACGTGCTAAATGTTTTTACCGCTTTAATATTTATTGAATTGTATATAAATTGTCGCGAATTCCTCCCTCTTTCTGAGTCTTCTACATCATGGAGAAGGGATTCTCTTATGTTAGTGTGTTTTTACCAATTTAGAACGAGGTTTGGACAAGTTGCAAAGCCGGGCGAGCTTCTGTATCCCCAGTACGTTGCCTCCCCCTCGGCCCGAGTTGTCCGCTCGGGTAAGCCAGGTCTAGACCAATAAACCTAGGGTTTAAACCTAGAAGAAAAATAAACTCATGCCGGATCCCTAGTAGGATGCTTATTTGCATCACGTGCATTTTGACTTAGGGGACTCAACACAGGGGTTGGGTCCTTCTAGGACAGGTGACCCGAATTGAAATGACCATCTTGATGCATATTACGTGCTATTTGCATTTATTTGCTCGGCTTTGCATGTTGATCGACTTGTATATAATGAGTGAAAAATTGTGAAAAATAGCAGTGTTAGGACTGAGTGAGGGTAATCATTTGATTGAAAAACCCAATGCCCAAATAGTACAGAAATACTGCCGGATTTTTTGAAAAAAACAAAATGAAAAAATGGAAAAAGAGAAAATATTTGAAAAAAAATAGAAAGAAAATTTTTGTTCAGGATTAGTTTTGATTTTGGCCAATTGGCCCGAACTACGCAGTTGATTCTCACCACGTGTGGATACGTAGGCAACCCTTGATGGGTCCAACCATCCCTTTTGCAAAAATAGCCAAAACAATATCAAATTTTAATTTTTTTAAAACAAGTCGGGTGACGCTATTCTTGCTTAAAATAAGCCGAATGTCCCTCAAAAGGACGCCAAATGGCCCTTTTTGCAAGAACAGCCACTCTGAGTCAATTTAAATAATTTGCGGGCACAGCCTTAAAATCTCCCTTTCGGAAGTGCTGAAAGGCCGTATCCGGAAAAATCAAGTTTGGTCATTTAACAACTTTAAAAAATAGCCACTTTGTAAAATAAGCCATTACATGGCCGGTTTTTGCTAAAATAGCCACATTTGGCATTAAAACTTTCTCAGTCTTGCGTTGGCCTGTGGTGATGCTGAGTGATGCCCCATGGGCCCCAAGATGAGAAATTTTGATGTAATTTTAATCATTGAGTATGTAGCTTTTTAAACA
>MU747954.1:998-65347 GCA_026770625.1 Nicotiana glauca
TCTGAAGGTTGGAAACCCTTTTTCAGGCTTGAGACAGCCTATTTAAAGAATAAATTTGGGAGGGAATTTTGAATTAGTTATTCATATTTCCCACCCCAGCTCTTTTTCAATTAAATCAATTAAGTATAGCAGAATTCGAATGGAAATACACTTGAACCCCTGCTAGAAGGTTCTAGGTTATTCCTTATTGTTCTATTGGGTGGATTTTACCTAGTTGCCCTCACTTGCAAAGGTTTATTACATATTTGCCTTTTAACTATGCCTAATCTACCCCTTATTAGTCATGTATTTTCAGTAAAACCAGGTATTAAAGTCATTCATACTCCCATTACCTTTATGTAATCTACAGAAATACCAATTCCTTTTCCCCTTTTACCCTTTACACTCAATGATATTTACCCGACCTATCATTAGGTCTGCCAAGACTTGGGGTAATTAACATATTTAAAGTTTAACCCCCTGAGACTCATTTTAAGTTTAAGCCAGTTTCAAACTAGGTAACCTTTCCAGGATTAACCAATCTTACAAAGATAGCCACCAATAGACTTTTAAAAGTCAAAGACTCACACTGTGTTGCAAATATAACCACAATAGATATTTTTCACATATAACCTAAATGTGCATAAGCACTCAGAAGTTCAGAAGAAACAAACATATAAATCACATTGCAAATGTAGCCAGTTTTATGTAATCTTGCACAAATAGACTTAATTACGACTAAGTCTTTAATTAATCAGAATTCGGAGAAACAAGTTGATAATAGTTGAATCCTACTTAATCAAAACCCTAGTCGAGACAGGATCTATTGAACAATAACATAAAATAACTAATCGCATATGATTTACAGGTAGCTATATTCAGAACTAAGAATACTTGGTTGATTTCAGGCATACACATGTAATAAGCTCAGGTCTTTTCACAAATATGAACACAGAAAAGCAAAGTATAGCACAGAGGTGGATACATGGCATTTAATTAATTTTAACATGTACAGGGATTTTTAAACATGCAACAGATCCAGATTTATCAGATAAAAAACACTGAACAAGGCATGTTTCATGGAAGAACAGGAAGATTCGACCATTAGCAAAAATAAAAGAAGGGGTAGAATATTTGAGAAACAGATTTCACTAAGGTTTGGGACTTAGCTTTTTTCGTGTTTTCTTTCGTTCTTTTCTATTTTCTTTCCTTGTTCTCTTCTTTCTTCATTTTTCTTCATTTTTCTTTCTTCTTTTCTTGATTTTCCATCGTTTCAAAGACTTGGAGTCTCTTAGATGTTTAAATCTTCCAAACAGACTCGTGGAAGTCTGGTTTGGGTGTGTACAAGGGTACTTAGAGACCATGGGTGTGGTTTTTGAAGGGTTTTGGTTTTGGGTGCTGGCGAGACACTTTTTGATATTCGAAGGGTTTGAGTTATATTCGAGGTATGGGACTTAGGTAGGGTGAAAGAGGAGTTTAAGGCAGTTCTATGGTGTTACTGGTAGGAGCTAATTCAAAAGTGGTGGTCGCCGGCTAGGGTTCCGGCGACCTATTTTTCAAGATTCGAGAAGAATGAAAGGTTTTTGGCTGGAGCTAAGGTGATGGGGTGAAAGAGGACTTCATGGTGGTTCAGGGGTGTTCGTGGTAGCTTGATCTGAACTAGTAGGGTTCCCCGCCGGTAGGTTTCCGGCGGGCTGTTGAGAGCAAATCAGGGCGGCTAGGTTTTTTAGAGAAGATGAGTGTATATTGTGTATGTAATGAATGTATCGGTGTATAGATATATTAGAAATGTGATGATGGGTGCCAGCCGTTGGATTAGATCAAACGAATGGCCAGGATTCACTGGCCTTCAAACGGCGTCGTGTAGTTTAAATGAGGCCTTCATTTTATCCGTTAGATCATTTAGATAAACGGTTGTGATTGTTTCCCACGAACGACGTCGTTTTAATTATTATATGACCGTTACCTCTGGGCCGTTTGATCAATTGATCAACGGTCCGGATTCATTTATTCTATACGGTGTCGTTTGGATTTTGTATATACAGGCTGGTTTGTTTCCTTTGGGTCTGGTCCGTATAATGTATCAATTGGGCTGATATTTCGTGTATTTGGCCCAATTTTGGTATTTCAAATTGTATTTTTGTATTTTTGTTATTTTTGAATTGTATTTATTTAATTTTCTGTATTTTCCTTTGTATTTTAGACTTATTTTCCTTGTGTATTTATATTAATGTATTTCCTTTGATTTTCCAATTTTTGTATATTTTTCCTTAATTTTCCAATTAATATTTTTTGTGACATTTTCCAATTAATTTCCTTTTTGTATTTCATTTTAAATTTCATTTCTAACAATTGAAACAAACACTGGTATTTTCTATACACTAATCAAACTAATTGCAATCAAAAAATTATTTTTGTATTTTTATTTTAGAATTAACTGCTTGGGGCAAAAATCACATGCTCACAGTCATAAACTAAACTTAAAGGATTTACGACCTTAAAGTTATGCTTCATATGTAAAAGATTCTTTTAGCAAGTTTTGTCCAAAAGGCAAGAAATGTATCTTTGTAAGATATTCAGAATGCTCCAAAGGGTATGTGTTCATCGGTAAATTACAGGATGGAAGTGTTACTATGATTGAATCGGGAGATGTCACATTTATGGAAAATAATTTTCTGAAGAAGGGCGAGGTAAAGAATAGAGAGCCTCTTTGGTTCTTTATGAAATGTTGAACTTAGATAGTCAGCGAGTATCTTCTGACATAATTGATAATAAAATTGATCAAGATCTTATTCTCTTTCCGAGTGCGAGTGGGAATTCTCAATCCCAAAATCCTTCTGACGAATCTGAATTTCAACTACAAAAGAGTGTCAACAAAAATATACCCAAAAGTACTTATGAGATTGAAGATTATATTTTCTTGGTATCTCCCGCAGAAATGGATGAGCCAAAGTCTATGACTGAGGCTTTATCGAGCCCTGGAAAACATGAGTGGATGAAAGAAATGAAAGAAGAATTAGAGTCCATGAAAACTAAGAAAGTTTGCGATCTAGTTGACCTTCCGCCTGGGCGTAGAGCCATTGGGAACAAATGGGTCCTCAAAGTTAAACGCAAAGCGGATGGGTCAATAGAAAGATACAAGACACGGTTGGTGGCAAAAAGCTTTACTCAAGAAGCCGGAATAGATTAAGAGGAAACATTTTCACCATTTGTAAAATTTACCTCAATTCGCTTACTTTTGGCTATTGTTGCACGTTTGGATTTGGAATTACATCAAATGGACATGAAGACAACTTTTCTCAATGGCGAGCTAAATGAATAAATCTACATGGAACAACTTGTAGGCTTCATCCTTAAAGTCCAAGAAAAGAAGTTCTATAAATTGAAAAGATCTATTTATGGCCAGAAGCAATCTTCAAGGTAATGGTATTTGAGATTTCACAAGGAGGTGATCTCGTATGATTTCACCATGATCAATGAAGACCATTCTATTTATGTGAGAAGTCCAAAGGGATGTTTGTAATTCTTTCTCTTTATGTGGACGATATTTTATTGGCCAAAAATAATTTGGAGCATTTGAAAACTATCAAGTCATGGCTTTCAAAGTTATTTGACATGTATGGGTGAGACAGACTATATCCCTGGAGTTAAGATCCAAAGAGACCATTCTAAAATTTATTCAGTCTATCTTAAGAAACTTATATAAAGAAAATTTTGATGATTTTTTGCGTGAATAGTTTCAAATCCATGGATACTCCTATAGAGAGAGGTGAAACTTTAAGCCTTGAAATCTATCCCAAGACTAAAAATAAAAAAGAAGATATGTCTTGATTTCCATATTCAAGTAATGTCGGAAGCTTGATTACGCTATGATGTGTACTTGTCCAGACATTTATTATATAGTAGGTCTGGTTAGCAGGTATCAATCCAATCGTGGAAGAGAATATTGGAAAGTTGTGAAGAGAATTTTTAGATACATGAAGGGAACTGCTAATTTTTCAATATGTTATAGTGGAAATGATTTATACTTGATAGGATATACAGATACCGATTGGACTGGTGACTGGGATGGTAAAAAATCAACAGTCGGTTATGCTTTCTTACTTAATGGTGGTGTTATTTCATGGAAAAGTAAGAAACAAAGTTGTACAACCCTTTCAGCGATAGTACCTGAGTTTGTGGCTTGTGCATCTGCACAAGAAGTTGTTTGGTTGCAGCCCTTTCAGCAATAGAACTTGAGTCAGTGGCTTATGCGTATGCAGTACAAGAAGTTGTTTGGTTGAAGATATTCTTTGAGCATTTAAATATTACAAAGAACTCTCATGGTCCCCTGACTCTATATTGTGATAGTCAAGCGGCTATTGCATACACAAAAGATCCTGAGTATCACAACAAGAACATACACATTGACATCAAGTATAACTTTGTGAGAGACATGGTAGCAAGTGGAGAGATAAATTTACAATACATTCCTACACAAAATATGATAGTTGATCATTTTATAAAGGAGATATCTGGAGACCAGTTTGAGAAATATGTTATGGATCCAGGTCTGCGAAGGATATGACCATGCTTATGTATTGTAAAATGGCTTGATTATAATATGCCCATCAATATATGACTCTTGAATTTATGTTTATATCTAGTATGCATGTGGTGATATTTTGTTGACAAAGTGTGTCAAAAAAGTCACAAGATTGACTCTCTCACACAAGTAATCTCCTCTTATGTTGAGAATCGTGAAAAGATGAAACCTTAAAGAACCTTGAATAGTGTGAGGCCATATTTCACTTGTAAAAGTAAGTCATGACAACTATTCAGACTTACGAATTCCATCATTCGATTATGACTTGTTTTGTAAGCCAGATGCGAGTTTCTCTAAGAAAATATATTGAGGATTATTAAAGAGAGAAACTCGGGTTAGATATTTGGAGGTGTCCAAACCAAGATCTGTACAGTGTTGAATGATTAAAAGAATAAGACACACGCGCCAATATAAGGTGAGAACACTGCAACATGTGTTTCATACCACGTGTGATATCGACCAAGGGATAACGAAAGAATAAATCCCTGCTTCTTCAATCTGTGAGATCCCAAAGAAGTTATATTAACTTTTATTGAAATACCTTTTGACCTTTCATTTTCTCATGAATGCCAACAATGTTGCTATTTCAGCATTTCACTAATAGCCATGAGTGATTTGGAAATACAATGCATGTCTAGGAAAGCATTTGATTTGGATTTAAAATATTCGAGTAGAAAAGAAATACAATTAAAAAATTTAATAATTTAACATGTATTCGTAGGTCGACCATTACCCTTACAATGAAGGTATAAAATGTATTTATGAATACAAAGTTAAACATGAACTCGAGTTCACCTCTTACGACGATGAGGGATCAAATAAATAGCTACTGGTATAGCAAATGTTCTCTAGGGTATTACGAGTAATAAGATCCTCATGTTAGTAGTAAATCCTTTCGGCATGTGATTGGATTTCTATAAAGAGCTATTAAACAACCTTAAAGGGTTTAAGAATATTATAGCTCTTAATGCTCGCAGGTGTCAGGACCCCAAAAAACACTATCCGTCATGATGGCGCCTATCGATGATATTAGGCCAACCGACATTACCAAAACAATTTCAACAATAATCAGAAATAATCAAAACTCTTAAATAACTGAAATCTTTGCCATAATAGGGGTGAATACCAAAAAATATAAGTGCGAGAAATAAAGCCCGACATCGGGGTGTCACTAGTCACGAGCATCTAACACAGCTGATCTGAAAACCAACAAGACTAACATTGTCTGGAATCTAAAATAAAGAAATAAGGAAATATAGGGAAGAAGAAAGCAGGGCTGCGAACACCGGCAATTACCTCCCGTTCTCCAATGAACAACTACGGGTACTATCAACAATCATCGCGTCCAACAGATCCTGGATCTGCACACGAGGTGCAGGGAGTAACGTGAGTATGCCAACTCAGCAAGTAATAATAATAAAGAAGGAACTGAAAATAGTAACGAGCTATACATTTTTGTTCATTTTCAATAATTTCATAAAGGAAAATACTCATGCTACCCAAGTTTTGGTAATTCAAGTCAAATCAGTTTATTTTAGTCAAGTTCAAGTAAAACCAGAAAAGAATATTTTTCAACTGTTTTCCAAAACATGGAAATAAGGAAACTTTGTGCATCAATAATGTAACAAATACTACCTCTCAGGAAATCATCTCTTAGTCCTCCTAATCCACACCAACCTCGCAATCACTCGTTTCTAACAATCACTTAACAATCGACACTCGGCACTCAATAGGTACCTGCGCTCACTAGGGGTGTGCAGACTTTGGAGGAGCTCCTTCAGCCCAAGAACTATAACAAGCCAATCATGGCATAAATAAATCAGGATCTCGGCCACACTTAGTCATAAATCAATAAAACATATTACGGCGTGCAACCCGATCCCATAAAATATCCTCATAATCAGGCCCTCGGCCTCACTCAGTCATCAATATCTCCAGCCTCTCGGTCTCTCAGAAATTAGGACAATCAGCCCAAACAACAATAGCATGGAGTGGCAGATAGAATACAGAGACTAAGATATGATAGACAAGTAAAAATTGAGACTGAGTGCAACTAACATTTAACAGGCAATTCCACATATAACGCAGCACCTACGGGATCCAACGGCACCAACATATAGTATAAACATGGTTTCTAACATGATTTATAGTCAATCTTTCATAATACATAGACAACAAAGAGCTAACAGCATGTTGTTCAACTTTACAGTTTCTACGGGACAGACCAAGTCACAATTCCATCGGTGCACGCCCACACGCTCTTCACCTAGCATGTGCATCACCTCCAAAATAGTCACAAGTTACAATGTTCGGGGTTTCATACCCTCAAGACTAGATTTATAACTATTACTTACCTCAATTCGAGCAAAATCCTACTCCATGATGTCTTTTCCTCTTGAATCGGCCTCCAAACATCCCGAATCTAGCCAAAAGTAACAACACAATCAATATATTCCAAGGAAACAACTCCACAAGACAAACTACTAAATTGGACTCAAATCCCGAAATTGACACAAACCCGGCACCCGGGCCCACGTCTCGAAACCTAACGAAGGCATAAAACTAGAAAGCCCATTCATTTACGAGTCTAACATTACCAATTTTATCGAAATCCGACCTCATTTGTCACTCGAATCCTCAAAATTAACTGTACAACTTTCAAGCCCTAAATTCCCAAATTGCTAGCTCAAATTCCCAATTAGATGATGAATAAAGCCATAGATTCATGAAATTTATACCATTATAGGTTAGAATCACTTACCCCAACGTTGCTCCTTGAAATCCTTCAAAAAATCGCCTATCTCCCGAGCTCCTCAAATCCAAAATAAAAAATGGATAACAAAACCTGGAGCTAGGGTTATTCTGCCGAGCAAAATCGCACTTGCAGTACCACTTCCGCACCTGCGGAACCGCATATGCAAAGAGGGCCCCGCTTCTGCGTAATTAAATTAAGAAATCTGACTCTGCTTCCACGATTAACTGACCGCATCTACGGTCAACACAGATACAGGGACCAAGCCGCACCTGCAGTCCAATTGCACACATGCGCCTTAAATCCGCCTCAATGAGCCCCACAACTGCGGTTCTCACTCTGCAGGTACGGAAACACCAGCAGCAACAGCCTTAGCTTCATTTTTCCAACTCCAAACTCTCCGATCACTACCCGAAATCACCCCCGGGCCTTCGGGACCCCAACCAAACATACCAACATATAAAAAAAACATCATACGAACTTAGTCGAACCTTTGAATTACTCAAAACAACATCAAAACACCACATTACACTTGGATTCAAGCCTATGAACTTCTAAACTTCCGAATTCCACAAATGATGGAAAAACCCGCTAAACCATGTCCGAATGACCTCAAAGTTTGCACTCAAGTCAACAATGACACAATGAACCTATTACAGCTTTAGGAATCCTATTTCGACCCTGATATCGAAATTTCCACTGCCGACAAAATTGCCAAAATTCTAACTTTCGCCAATTCAAGCCAAATTCTACCACGGGCCTCCTAATTAAATTTTGGATGCTCCCCTAAGTCAAAAATAACCTAACAGAGCTAACGAAACCATAAAAATTCAAATCCGATGTCGTTTACACAGAAGTCAACATCCCGTCAACTTTTCCAACTTAAACCTTCTAGCTAGGAATCATTCTTCTAAACAAATATCGAATACCCTGAAAACCAAAAACAACAATTCACATAAGTGATAATACATCATGCGGATCTACTCGTTCCCTCAAACAACTGCGCGAAGTGCAAATGCTCAAAATGACCGGTTGGGTTATTACATCCGCCCCCACTTAAACATATGTTCATCCTCGAACTGCCTGGAGTTGTTCTAAAAGTCATCAAATTACCGTGTAACCTCACCATGCACATACCTAGGGGTGATCCCACGTCACCCTATCCCATATAGGTCTGATAACACAACATGACTGAAATTTCTTAATCCAACCTAGCTCATAAGCCTTAGAATCCAATTTCCATGTCAGAAATTTTCTATAAGATCAGAATCTCGCATCCACACATTGTATAAGTTTGAACAAGCTGTATCCAGTCATAGCCATAACCCAAGATGAAATCACATGATATACCACATAACTCAAACACTCACAACGATGATTCCTAATCACAATAGTTGCCCAAAATAACCAAACGATAGTAATAAACCTCTTATCAAATAGAGACTTATTCTAACCCCTTATATACTGCCAACAATGAAAGAAACACGCAATAACTCATAACCCTTCATCAGATGAACCAGTTGTGGAAATCCCTCTCCTTCGACGAGGACTATAGATAATTTCTAAACCAATCAACAACATTATCCTTTTAATATACCGCAATCAAATTTGATAGCACCCATTATAGCTCTAACGACCTTATCTTATCAAATACAAGCTACTCTACTGACATGCCACACCAATACTACCCAGAGCCACAAACCGTGAAATTCGTGAACCCATACGCAACAATTCAAATGTACTCAAACATAGAAAATGACTCCAATGAGAGAATCATCCTGCAAGCTCAATCAGTACCACCAATGCAATGCTAAGAACCCAACACACACTGTAGAACCAAAACACACGAATCTAACATAACTTCAATGTAATGTGAGATCCCATCCAAACACTGGTCCTCATGAAACACTTCAAGTCAAAATGCTAACAAATCAACAACCATGCGCAATTTGACATCTAGCAACAAAAGTGTATGACCATAACCAGTGAGAAGCAAATTACTCAATACCATAGTTCGGAATGAACATAATTGATATTCAATCAATCATTCAACACCCTAATACGCATCTCGCTCAAATTCTACCATAAGGCCCAAATAAATCTGCACCATGGGTGTATATAACCAATTAATCACAATCGTTCGTAGCATAGAAGGGTAACTTAGAGAACATATTAGAAAATTAGTAAACTCCACTCTAACCGAATGGCACATCCCTCAAAAACAACAGTACGGAGTCAACCAATCCGATCCGGTGTATAACACTTATCCATATTGAGCCTACCAACGAACCCCAAATCAACTCTGGTAACCCACAATAGATAGATAACCCTCCAGAAGTCCACAATAACTGAATCACAACACATGCTTTCTTCATCCCAACCTTGGCTATGTTTTCATAATCCACAACCATGAAATAATCTACTCATGAGAACTCCCAATATCCAAATTGATAGAACACACGAATTACCATATCTAATCTCAACTCCACTGCCTGAATGTTTAACACTACTCCAATACACGATCATCCCATGAGGATTACTTCTAAAATTCCTCTGTGCCACAAGGCAAAATTTGAACACCAGCAGTAGATCAAACAAGAGACTATCGCAATACTAGTGAGGTATCCATAAATTAGAACACATTGCCCCTTCTGAAATGTATACTTTCATCAAGCCATACCAAGTAGTAATGTCATTTACCTAGTCATCTAAAATTGTTCATACTGCCTAAGATTTCAGGACCTTCCTTTCAAAACCAAATCGTGAACTTGCACAAGCAAATCTCAATTCTACATACCACCCACACTTATTATGCCATCATATGAAAAAAGACATAAATCTCAAGATCAACTCTGAGTCGCAAGCAAAATGCATACTCAATTAGCTAAGAATCTTCCATTTAATTCCATCCAGGAGAAAATCATAATACGCAGCATGCTCCACACACCAGTAGGAAATATACATCTCAAACCGTGGTAGAAACCATCGAGAACTCTCCGAATCCCATTTGCTCAAAATCAAACCGTTAGGACTGAATTCTCCAATGTCAACCAAGCTACGAAGGTCACTAAAAACCCAAGAGCATTGCCATGAAACACCTATAGAAACCCACCAAATCATAAGCACCCATAGAACCGATCATATCCATCACCGTACCGATCCAACCTACTACCAAGTTGTCCTATTTATCTGAGTTTCTTCTTAATTATATTCAAATTGATAATTTTCTTCGCCATAATACCATAATCCTCAATAAAGACTCACCACATGAGACCCTAGCATAAAACCACACCGCTTTAAGGCTCATAAGCCGCTGAATGCCCTCTTAAGCAGCCCAAAAGTACCACAATCGAGATACCCATTCTGAAGAGACCTTCTGTAAATTTAAAGATGTTCATTTTTACCTTCCTGATACTGAATATAGAATCCATAATGATATATAAATATTGCGAGTCTAGACACTATCCAATGTAACTCTCAGCTTCTAGCCATATACAAATCGGCAGCATTCTCAATTATCTTGAATTCATTAGAACCAATCTCAAGAGTCATCCACTCTGGTCAAATCTCAAATATACTTATCAAATGGACCAAACTACATGCGCCCCATTAGCGCTCTTACACCCAAGGAAGTAACCCCACTTTAATGCAACCAAATAAATTCATGATCCATGCACATTACATTCTTCACTAATAACAACTCAAATCATTCCGTGATTCCCATATACTCGTAAAGCCTAATACAAATCGTACCTAGAAATTCCTTTACTTATGTCATCCTTGATTTCACCCTCTACTGAACACAACTCATTCAAAAGTGTACCTTAAACCGAAACCAATACAACACATAACTATATAATCAACTTATCAATAGCGGACTCCCCTACTTGGCTCAAATCCATAGTTCAAAACACACCATAACTCACAATGCTCGTACTTTATTACAGCCATAATACCACGGTGACATTCAACTAAATCCTCCATAAGATCATGTAACACAAACCATCCAGCATCTCGAATCAACCGCAAATCTCGCGTTCATCCTTTGTAACAGTCAAGCCCACTCTCACAAGCGATCCAAACTCAAATTACAACACATATATTTCACTGGTAAAATAGAACTCTCTACAAAATAACATAGGGATCACACACCCTCAAGACACCCCGCAGGAGATAACCCACCTACTTTGACTCAAACTAACATCTCTTTATACCCTTCCACAGTCATAAACATTAAGATTTCACAAAATCTTCATGATTCTGAACTCATATGATGACATGAAAATCTACTTCACTCCTCAACTAAACAACATGAAAAGGATCCTCCATCACACCTATAACTCGATACTATACGTCAAATCAGTATGGAAATCGAGCACAAAATAGTTCTTTCTACACCTCAAGAAAATCCTTCTCGTCACATTCAAATTATACTAACACATCTCGTAGTCGCATCATACTCATCACGTACCATCCAGCCACAAAAAATTCCACTAATAGGGACACTAGCAGAAATGTAAATACATAAACATACTCACACAATCAACATTTTTGTGCTTAAGCTACAGTCCAAACCCGACCTCAAGTCCTCTATATTGAACCTTCATCAACATACTAAAATCATATCTCGCACCTTATCCATGGAATTGCAAGACGTCGGTACACAGCTGATACCGAGCACTCGAGTGCGCATACAAATGCGTGGAAAATATTCAAAGGATTATGCTTTGAGCTGAGTTAGGCGGTTGGTGGAACATTACAAAGATAGGAAGAAGGAAATGCACATGGTGTTTATTGACTTAGAGAAATCATATGACAAGGTTTCTAGGGAATTGCTTTGGAGATGTTTGGAGGTAAAAGGTGTGTCGGTTCCCTACATTATGGCTATTAAAGACATGTATGATGTGGCTAAGACTCGGTTAAGGACAGTAGGAGGAAACTCCGAGCATTTTGCGGTTGTTATGGGGTTACACCAAGGCTCTGCGCTCAGTCCGTTCCTATTTGCCCTGGTGATGGACGCGTTAGCACACCATATTCAAGGGGAGGTGCCATGGTGTATGCTATTCACTGATGACATAGTTCTAATTGATGAGTCGCGTGCCGGTGTTAACGAAAGGCTGGAGGTTTGGAGATATGCTCTTGAGTCTAAGGGTATCAAGCTGAGCAGGACGAAGATGGAATACCTGGAGTGTAAGTTCAATGCTGAGCCGGGGGAAGTGGGCATGGAAGTAAGGCTTGACTTACAGGTTATCCCAAGTAGATGTAGCTTCAAGTACCTTGGGTAGGTTATCCAGGGGGGAGGGGAGATCGACGAAGATATCACACACCGTATTTGGGTAGTATGGATGAAGTGGAGGTTAGCATCTGGAGTCCTGTGTGACAAGCGAGTGCCTCTGATACTCAAAGGTAAGCTTTATAAAGTGGTAGTTAGACCAGCCATGATATACAGGGCTGAGTGTCAGCCTGTTAAGAACTGACATATCCAGAAGATAAAAGTAGCTAAAATAAGGATGTTGAGGTGGATGCGCAGGCACACTAGGATGGACAAGATTAGGAATGATAATATTTGGGAGAAGGTGCGCACGGCTCCCATTGATGATAAGATGTGGGAAGCAAGGCTCAGATGGTCTGGGCATATACAGAGGAGAAGCCCCAATGCTCTGATAAGGAGGTATGAGTGGCTAGTTGTGGAGAGCCTGAGAAGAGGTAGAGGGCGGCCTAAGAATTATTGGGGAGAGTTGATTAGGCAAGACATGGCGAGGCTTCAGATTTTCGAGGACATGGTATTTGATAGGAAGATGTGGAGGTCGAGTATTACGGTTGTAGGTTAGGAGATAGTTGAGTCTTGCATTAGTTTGTTCCATTGACAGAGTAGTCTTGTAGGGTTTTGTCTATGTAATGAGTGGCAATTTCGTATCTTTCTATTTCTTTTAGTGCCGGACGATTTACTAGTTATCGCTTTTGTTTTGCAGCTTTCTTCTGGATTTTATGTTATCCCTGTTTTTTTATATTTTCCTATGATTTCTGTGATAATACTGATATTTTCTCCTTTTTTCTTTTTGTCTTCTTAAGCCGAGGGTATTTCAAAAATAGCCTCTCTACCCCTTCGGGTAGGGGTAAGGTCTGCGTACATACTACCCTCCCCAGACCCCACTAGTGGGACTTCACTAGGTTGTTGTTGTTGTATGCTTTAAGCTGAATCAAAATCGCACAATAAGTATTCAAGAATGTGAAGTTTCCTCAGGGTTCTGCAGCCTCTCGAAGATAAGTACAAATGTCTCCGTACCAATCTGTAAGACTCTTCTAAAACTGCTCATGACTTGTAAGACCTATGTAACCTAGGCTCTGATACCAACATGTCACGACCCAAAAAAATATTATCCATCGTGATGGCGCCTATCAATGATACTAGGCCAACCGCATTACCAAAACACTTTCAACAATAATAAAAAATATTCAAAACTCTTAAAATAACTAAAATATTTGTCATAATAAGGGGTGAATCCCAAAAAAACATAAGTGCAGAAATAAAACCCGAGATCAGGGTGTCACTAGTCATGAGCATTTAAGACAACTGATCTGAAAACCAACAAGACTAACATAGTCTAGAATCTACAATACAGAAATAAGGAAAGATAGGGAAGAAGAAATAAGGGCTACGAATGCCAGCATCTACCTCGCGATCTCCAATGACCAGCTACGAGTACTATCAACAATCTCTGCGTCCAACAACTCTTGGATCTGCACACGAGGTACAGAGAGTAATGTGAGTAAGCTAACTCAGTAAGTAACAATAATAAATAACGAACTGAAGATAGTGACAAGCTATAAAATTTTGTTCATTTTCAATAATATCATAAAGGAAAATAGTCATGCTCCCCAAGTTTCAGTAATTCAATTCAAATCTATTTATTTTAGTCAAGTTCAAGTAAAACCAAATAAGATTATTTTTCAATAGTTTTCCAAAACATGGAAATAAGACAACAGTGTGCATCAATAATGTAATCAAATACTAACTCTCATGCAATCATCTCTCACTCCTCTCAATCTACTCCAGCCTCATAATCGCTCATTCCTCCCAGTCATTCATTCCACAATCATTCAACACTCGACACTTGGTACTCGGCACTCATCACTCATACTGAATAGGTATCTGCACTCACTGGGGGTGTATATACTCCGGAGGGGTTCCTTCAGCCCAAGTGCTATAACAAGCCTATCATGGCATAAATTAATCAGACTCTCATCCTCACTCAGTCTCAAATCAATAAAATATGATACAACTTGCAACTCGATCCCATAAATATACTCACAATCAGGCCCTCAGCCTCACTTAGTCATAAACCACTCCAACCTCTCAAGCTCTTAGAAATTAGGACAATCAGCCCAAACAACAACAACATGGAGTGACAGATAGAATATAGAGACTGATATATGATATATAAGTAAAAACTGTGACCCAATACAACTAACATTTAGTAGGCAATTCAACATGTAACACACCCTTACAGGACCCAACAATGCTAACATATAGCCTAAACATAGTTTCTAACATGATTTACAATCAATCGTTCATGACATATAGATAACAAAGAGCTAACAACATGTTGTTCAACTTTACAATTTCTATGAGACGAACCAAGTCACAATCCCCTCTGTGCACGCCTATACGCTCATCACCTAGCATGTGCGTCACCTCCAAACTAGTCACAAGATACAATATCTTTGGTTTCATACCCTCAAGACCAGATTTATAGCTATTACGTACCTCAATTCTAGCAAAATCCTACTCCACGATGTCTTTGCCTCTCGAATCATCCTCCAAATGTCCTGAATCTAGCCAAAAGTAATACAACACAATCAATGTATACCAAGCAACCAACTCCACAAGACAAACTACTAAATTAGACTCAAATCCCAAAATTGACTCAAACCCGTGCCTCGGGCCCACGTCTCGAAATCCGATAAAAGTTACAAAAGAAGAAAGCACATTCACTCACGAGTCTAACCTTACCTATTTAATCAAAATCTAACCTTATTTGGTCACTCGAATCCTCAAAATTAAGTCTCCAATTTAAAGCCCTAAATTCTCAAATTGCTAACTCAAATTCCCAATTAGATGATGAATAAAGCCATAGATTCATGAAATTTATACCATTATATGTTAGAATCACTTACCCCAATGTTGCTCCATGAAATACTTAAAAAAATTGCCTCTCTCAATATCCTTGATGATAGGCTATAATTACATATTTTAGTCGCTTATTACATTCTAATTTACTGCACTTTAATTGAGTTTGAGCTTTAATCCCTAGTGTTTGTACTAATTGTGTGTTTTGTGCCTCTTTCAAGCTATGTATGGAAATAATTAACGTGACTTGGATATTTTAAGTCTCAGTTAAATCCCAAGGAACTAAGCCAGGATCATGTTTGGGGATCAACGAATGATAGTTAAGAACGAACGAAGAATCAAGTAGGCATATTACGTACAGTCTAGTAAAATACACATAACGTTTTGCTCAAAATTTCATTTGGGCTCCACAATATATGGTTGGAAAGATAATTCACTGGGATACAACTTTAAAGTTTTATGTTTTTCCAAATTCCCAGTTTAACAGGGTGAACAATACACGGCAAGTGCGTGGCCGCACACTGACTACGCATGTCAGGCAAAAACTGGCCAAAGTACGCAGCCGTGCACATCCTATCCGGGAAAAGTGTTCATTTTAGTGTAGGAAAAGGTGTAATTGTTTGGGCCCGGCACTACTTGGTATATATAGATAAAAAAACGGTATTTTGAGGATTGTTGACATAATTTAGACCTAAGGAGGTTAAGGAGACCAGGGATTCGACCTAAGGAGGCAAGAACACACTGGGAGCAAGGCGGAGAATTCTTCTACGAGTTTTTCACTTCCTTCTTCCTATTTCCATTATTGGTTGTTATTCTAGTATTGTAGTTATGCATACAATTATGAATAGCTAATTTGTTATCTTGAGTTTTGATGGAACCTTTTGTAGGATGAATTCTTGTTAAATTTTATATAATTAAGCCTTTGAATTTCTCTACTTGTTTACCTACGTGTTTGTTGTTGTTGATTGAATGGCCATCAATTGACTATGCCTTTTTGGTATGTATTGCTCGAGAGAGTACACATTTAGGTAGTTGTTGAATAACATCACTCCTAACATATGTGGGAGGTTAATACAGAGGGTTTAAAGGCTGGATTAGAGATAACGAAACCTTGGTGCGATCATAGTGAGCGGTGAATTAGTGCTAGTTAGTGTAGTTCGAGAGAATACATATAGTAAATTTTGGTAGTTGCTTGAGAGAGATCTACGGTACTCTGAGTACTCACAATCGGTAGAGAATACTTAGGCGAAATTATAGAAGACATAGCAGGAAGGATTCCCATGATTGGAGAAATCATAACTCTAGACCTCCTAATCTTTTCTCCAACCCTTAGTATCCCTATTTTTTGATTTACTTCTTTAAATTGTGAGTTAATTCGTTAGGCATAAGAATCTTAATATTATAACTTAGGAATTGTTCGAGCTTGTCTTCCAAGTGATATTGAACAGTTACGGTGAAACATTAATTCTCTGTAGGATTCGACTCCGGGCTTTTAGACCGGATTATATTTGCAGCGATCGCTTATCCATTTTAGGACTAGAGTTGGGCACGATCAAAATTTGGCCTGGCCACCGCAATTGCAATCCCTCAGATACATGGGGAGACATTTTAGATTACTAACAACATGCTACACTTGCTACAAAATAAGGGGTTGTACTCCAGGTCGTACATCGAAGACCCACAACAACATCTGAAGAACTTCCTATCAATTTTTGTCACTCAAAAAAGCAATCAAATTATTATTGTTCCCATTCTCAGTGACTGGGGAGGCTCAAACTTGGTTGTATATTTCAAATCAGGTAGAAACCTATGGAGACTTTGCAAGAAACTTGGGAGAGGTTTAAGGGTATGCTGGTGAAGTAACTGCACCATGGAATCCCAGATCAGATGATGGGACAGAGATTCTACATGGGTTTGGCTAACGTTCTGAAGGCCAATGTAGATCTTTAGCCGGGGGTGCATTCTTGAGCAAAACATTCTTAGAGTGTAAGATTATTCTTGACAAGATGTCTCAAAATTTAGGCTGGATGACGAGAGATACAACACTCACTCTAATAGTGCATTTTGTTGCTCTTGACCCAAACAATACAAATGTAGAAAACATAGCCACTCTCATGACCCAGCTTAGCATGCGGACAAAGAAAATTAATGAGATGGGTACGAAATAGTTTCACATTGTTGATACGAACAATGGAAGACTATGCACGCCCTGCATAAATCAGTTATATGTTTGCTCGTGGAGTGGAGAGAATGATAACCAGGGCTTCAGAAAAGACATGAATTACGTCAATAATTTTGGAGGTTAGAGGCAAGGTGGAGAGCAATGGGGACCTCAAAATCAGTACTATAGAACAATCCAGCAGCAACATAATACCAATCTAGGGGGCACACAACCATAAGGCCAAGTCGTGCCTTGTCAAAGGCAGCAGGGCTGTAATCAGCAGCACCAACAACAGTTGGCTTACCAACAGCCTCAACAAAAGCAGGATAGTAATATGATAGAGATTAGGGACATGCTGCAACAACTCATTGGGACAAATAGAAAGATGCAAGAAAAGTTACCTGCACATGATTAGGCTATTAAAGGCATTGAAACTCAATTAGGACAGCTATTTATGGCCTTGAACAATTGCCAGAAGGAATGTGCCAATAGACACAAACTCAATCCAAAGGAGCAGCATCCAAATTAGTTAATGCCAGTGAGTCTCAGGAATGGAAGAGATTTAGACAGAGAGCAAGAAGTTGCTTAATCTAGGAGAGACGCAATGCCAATTACTCCAATGGCATTAGAGACCGACGATTCAACGGAGCTCACAGAGGTTGTAATTCAACAGGCACAAGTTGACAAAGGCAGGGAGAAGAAAATTGAACAACTCCCATAACATGTGGTGGAGAAGGCTCCTAATAAAGAAAAGACACCAAACAGTGGGCAGAAGCTAATTCTTGCACCATTCCTCAGAGGTTGGCCAAGCAAAAGAAAGATGATCAATACAGGAAATTCATGGAAATGCTCCGACAAATTAATTAAATATTCCACCGATAGATGCTTTGAGGGAAATTCTAGGTTATGCAAAAATGATGAAGGATCTGATGTCTCAAAAATTTGACTTTTAGGAAATGTCTATTGTTACTCTGACTCAGATCTGCAACGCGGGAGTGACAAGACCTATGGATCAAAAATTGTCTGATCCCCATAGTTTCACTATCCCATGCACAATTGGAAGTTATGCTTTTGCTAAAGCATTGTGTGACTTGGGAGCTAGTATCAACTTGGTGCCTTTGGAAATCTACATAAAACTAGGCAATAGCAGAGCTAGACCAATCTCAATGTTGGTACAACTGGCTAATCGCACAGTCAAAAGACCGACTGGAATTCTGGATGATGTGCTTGTCCAAGTGGGGAAGTTTGTACTTCCTTCTAACTTTTTTATTCTTGACTGTCAAGTCATGAAGAAATATCAATAATTTTGGGGAGGTCGTTCGAAGCCACTGAGCTAGCATTGATCGATTGTGAGACTAGAGAGTTAAAAATGAGGTTGAATAATGAAAAAATAATAGTCAATGTGCAACAATCTAGGAGGAGACCCAGCGAATTTGCAAATTACTCTCTAGTGGAGGTCGTGGATGTAATACTACAAGAGGAGGATGAGACCCTTAATGTCAGAGATCCGTTAGAAGACTGCTTGATGAATTTGGAAAATATAGATGGTGAAAAGTTGGCAGAGTGGGTCATGACTCTCAAAGGTCAAGGGTTTTGGACAAGGAAACCCCAGTTCAGGTCCCTACGCTTAGAAGAAAGAACAACACCACCTGCAAAACCATCGAAAAGGAGCCACCACAGTTGGACCTAAAACCGCTTCTAGCTTACCACAGGTCCTCAAATCCAAAATTGGAACTGGAAAACAAAACCACGAGCCTTTTTCTGCCCAGAAAAACCGCACCTGCGGTCCCATTTCCGCACCTACGAAACCGCAACTGCAAAGAGGGCTCTGCTTCTATGGAATTTCATTAACAAATCAGACTCCGCTTCTGTGATCAACTCGCCGCATCTGCAGTCAATGCAAATACGGGGACCAAGCCGCACCTGTGGTCCAATTGCGCACCTGCGCCTCAAATCCGTCTCTGCGAGCTTCGCACTTACGGTTCCTACTCTACAGGTGCAGAAACGCCAGCAACAACAGATTCAGCTACATTTTTCCAACTCCAAACTCTCCGATCACTACCCGAAATCACCCTAAGGCCCTCGGGACCTCAACCGAACATACCAACATATCCAAAAATATCATACGAACTTACTTGAACCTTTGAATCACTCAAAACAACATCAAAACACCAAATTACACTCGGATTCAAGCCTAAGAACTTCTAAACTTCTGAATTTCACAAACGATGCCGAAACCCGCTAAACCATGTCCGAATTGCGAACAAGTCAACAATGACACCACGAACCTATTCCAACTTCCATAATCTCATTCTGACCACGATATCAAAATTTCCATTGCCGACCAAAATCACCAAAATTCTAACTTTCATCAATTCAAGCCAAATTCTACCACATGCCTCCAAATCACATTCCGGATGCGCTCCCAAGTCCAAAATCACCTAACGGAGCTAATGGAACCATACAAATTTAAATTTGAGGTCGTTTACTCATAAGTCAACATCTGGTCAATTTTTTCAACTTAAACCTTTTAGGTAGGAATCATTCTTCTAAATAAATTTTGAATACCTTAAAAACCAAAATCGATGATTCACATAAGTCATAATACATCATAAGGAGTGACTCATGCCCTCAAATAACCGAGCAAAGTGAAAATTCTTAGAACGACCAGTCCACTCGTTATAGCAGGTCGCATGAACTATTTTCCAGTATGAATTATGTGTGTTATTTCATGGTAGTTACTAGTTTGGATCTAGTTCACCCGTGCGAAGTGGGAGATATTGGATATTAGGTTTGGGCCACGGGTCGCCCATGTGGACTGACCCGACTCATTTTAGTAGATTTTAAACTTAAGGAGATTACTAACGTAGGTTTTATTACTCCTAAAAAACTATCGCATGTTATTGAAAGATATGGGAACGTGGAGTGGTGGTTTTCATCAGTAGTTTTTCCTCTATTCCTCTTCTATATATCTCTCTACAGAAGAATTCTCATGTAGTGAAAACTTTCTATTCTTCTCCCAACAAAACAGACGTACAAATAAAGAAGGATTTAGTTTGTTAAATAAACTTTATTTCCTGATGATTCAAAGTTGATTTGGGAAAATTATCTTGTTAGCAAATATAACAATTTCCGTTGCATATAACAAGGTACACAAAATTTATTATTCTTGCTCTGAAATTCAGTTTGACATATAGATATTTTGTGCGTGTCCTGTGTTGTCACATAGTAGTTAACAAGTTAGTAGAGAGGCCTAATTAGGCATCACTGGCAAAGAGGACACTCAAATTCGAACTTGTGAATGTTGTTCAATTTATAGTCTTTCGACTATTGAACTATTTCCCTAAACACAATTACAGATACAAATAATAATTCAATTTACCTTTTAAATGGCAGGCAGAAGGAACAATGAATGAAACGGCTATTCCTACGGTGAACAAGGCTTTAGAGGTAATACTTCAATAGATATGCAGATTTTCTTTCTGTATGATATGCATTTTGATGTACCCAATGTGATACTCAAAATATCTATGCATTTCCAATATAATTGAGAGAAATGTGTTAGTGTTCGTAAATAACAAGGCATCATGCGAAAGCTAACAATACAAACCTTGGCGATGATAAATCAGATGACAAAGAGAATTATTCTAATACTACAATATGATTTTGGTGAATTGAACTACATATGATAAAATTAATAAATATATATATATATATATATATATATGTGTGTGTGTGTGTGTGTGTGTGTATGTGTGTGTGTGTGTGTGTGTATACTTATCAAGAATAATCTTTCCTAAACAAGACTCTTTTAATGACTACATTGTGGATGATATTGTGTCGGGTGAAGAAAAGTCCAAAAAAGTAGCTTGTCAAATATGAAAAAGATTTATGTTTTTGTTTAAGTAAAAGAAAAATAAATATGGTTAATTATTATTTACTCCTACGTCAAGTAGGGCTGGGCATATATCCGGTAAAATCGATACCCAAATCGATAGTTATTTATTAGGTTATCGGTATCGGGATATTGGACTAACGGTTCGGTAACGGTTTATAATTTTTTCACCATTGGGTTATCGGTTCGGGCCTCGGTTTGCCAATTTTGTTAATGGGTTAACCGATAGCCCAATAAGAATTAACAAAATTATGACTTTACCCTTAAGTATGTACATACATATGCTAGGGTTTCAGTTCATTCTCTCATATTCTTTCTCAACCGCACTCTTTAGTTGTTTCATCTTCATTCTTCATAGACCTTACTAGTTACTCCTAGCGTAAGTCTTTAGTCTTATACATTAGGCTTGTAATTTCTATAACAAAATTCATCTTCATATTGGGATTGCTCTATGATTTCTTTTTTCAGGTTAGGCATTTCACAAACAACACCCAGTTTATCCTGGACTGTTTGAGGACTTCAACACCTGTGGAAGTGCAGGTATTGTGTGAAACTAAAAATTCTAAATCAACTATTGTTGTTATCGTATCAGAGGTGGCAGCTCATGCCTTAGAACATTTTGTGGGAATTGTTGCAGTTTGATAAGTATTTATCCACTTATTTTTTGGTGAAGCCTATAAGGATTGAGTAGTTGTTGACTTGTTAACTTGAATTTGAACTGTTAGTACTATGTATTTGGACTTGTTAATTTTAAAGTGAAATTGCTATTACTTTATATTATTATTAATGTATTTGGACAATTGTGGTTGAAGAATTAGTACTATTCTAGATGTGGTCACTGGACAGAACGCAGATGTAATGACTCGGCTGGTCGTTTTGCTTTTTTGAACTCCGTTCCTTTAAATAAAACTTTCCGCACTTGCTTTAGTTAATTTACAGCTTTTGGGGATGGTTAGTTCGGGATTTGGAAGAAGTTTGGGTTGAAACATGCTCATTTGGTTCCTTAGGATTTTCTTAAAAAGGGCCAAGTTTTACTTCGGTTAACATTTTGAGCAAATAGACCCGGATTCGTGATTCAACGATCCGAGAGGGTCCGTAGGAAAATATAGCACCTAGGCATATGCCCGGAATCAAATTTTAAGGTCTCTAGTCCGAGTAATAAATTTTTATTAGAAATTATTAATCTAAAATTTTAAGGATTTAAAGAAACTAAGTAATGATTGATCACATAGGTACGAGGCTCTATGTTGGTTTCGGAACCCGGTAGAGGTCCGATATAGCATTTAAGGCTTGCCTACAAAATTTGGTGTTAATCCTAGTAGTTTAAGGGTGTTTCGGCTCGTTAGAGAAAAATTAAGAACTTGAAGTTCACAAGTTTGATTCAATTGGTTTTAGGGGGGTGATTCTTAGATTTAGCATTTGTTTATGTTAGATTATGTTTTAATGATGCAATTAATATACATGTGCAGGAACTCAAAGAAGTAAAGAAGAACTACTGGGATGGTTCATGACGAACAAAGGAAGAATTCACTCGCAAGGATTTACAAGGAAAGAGATAAATCTACATGAGATCAGCAAATCAGGATTAGCTTCATAAATTTGGGGAAATCAAACCGGCATCAAATCAGCAGTATCATGATTAACAAAACTGGAATAATCAAGGCACGAGAAGATCAGTGATTAGCGGAGCTGAAATAATCAAGGCAGAATCATGGAAGAATAAAAGATGCGAGAAAATCTGGTAAGCGATCGCTCTTGGAAGATCCAACAATCAAGGAAAAATCTCGCAAAGCAATCCTCTGCCGAAGGAGACAAAATCAAGTGAAGCTAACGGCTCACTCTTTATTCTTGGAAAGAATCAATTCTTTCCAAGGATCAAAACCCTTGGGTTGAGAAGCCTCGACCATTCATCATAGTATAAATACCCCCTTGTAAACCCTAGTCTAGACATACTTTGATCAAACCAAAACACTCTCTTTATTCTACTGCAAACAAGCATAGTAGCTTACTTAAATCTACTGTGTAACAAGTCAGGGATAGAAAGAGGGTACACAACTAGTGAGGCATTAAGCGATATACATCACATCTGTACTCAAAAGAAACTCATTTACTAGAAGAGAACTCCCTTGCAACCAAAGGGGACTGGATTAGGATTCACATTGAATCCGAACCAGTATAAAATCCTATTGTCTTTAATTCCTACAATTATTTTCTGCATTTTACTTTAAGTTATCATACCTGCTTAATTAACATATCCAGTCGACTACTCTAATTATAAGTCAACTTATAAGCGATTTATTTTAAATAATTTACAATTCACCCCCCCTCTTGTACTTTCAATTGGTATCAGAGTTAGGCTCACATTTTATCTTTTGCTCAACAACTTGTGAGAAAAGATCATGGCAAATCAGGTTATCATAAGAGCTCTCTTTTAGGAAGGAACTTCACAAGTTAGACCACCATACTTAAATGGACAACATTTCTCTCACTGGAAAGTACGAATGGAAATCTTTGTCGAAGCATACAATGTTAAAGTATGGAGAGTCATCAAAAAGGGAAATTATCCACTACCTGCTAGCACTCCACCACTCGATGATCCTGATGACATAGACTCATACTCAAAGGAGCAACTGGAAGTTGTACAAGTGAACAACAAGGCAAGGAATCTACTTCACAGCGCTATAAGTGGTGAAGAATAAGAGAAAATATCAAGTTGTGATGCAGCCAAAGAGATGTGGGACAAACTTGAAGTCACTTATGAGAGAACCAGCAAATTAAAAGAAACTCATATCAACATGCTAGTTCATGACTACGAACTCTTCTCAATGAAATAAGGAGAATCTATTGAGAAAATGTTTGTCAGCTTTAGTAAGATAATCAGTGACTTAAAAGCATTTGGCAAGACCTACACCAGTGGTGATCAAGTCAGAAAAACTCTTAGAAGTTGGCCAACCACTTGGCAGACCAAAGTAGTCACGCTGGAATCTCAAGACCTAAACAAATTATCCTATGATGAACTACGAGGAGAACTCATTGCTTTCAAAAGGACGCATCTGAAAAAGACAAATCAAGAGGAGAAAAATAAAATAGTTGCATTTAAATCCTTTACTGAATTGGCTAAAAATGAAATCGATGATCCTGAAGCTCTACAAGAAGAGATTGCTATGATGTCTAGAAACATGGATGGACTGATGAGAAGATACAGAAACACAAAGAAAGGAAGATTCCCACCAAGACGATCCAGGCAATACAATGAACAAGACAAGAACGACGAAAAATGCTATGAATGTGGAATATTTGGGCACATTCAAGCTGAATGTCCAGAACTAAAAAGGAAGATCTCTAGAGGCTTCAACAAGAAAAATATTTTGGAAGCTGGAGCGATGAGGATGAATCAGACCATGAAGAAATAGCGAATCTTTGTTTTATGACAATTCTGGAAAATAAAATAAACAAAACCTCGGGGTGCTGGACAGACAAAGATGATTCAGATGACAAAAACTATTTAATGGCACGAGGTGAAACTAGTGAGGTAAGATCTTATGACTGTGAAAGATGTAATGAATTGTAGGATATTCTTGACTCTACCTTAAAGGAGTCTCAAAAAATGATGAATTAACTTAATAGACTTACTAAGGAAGTCAAAGACTGTAAACTCAAACATGAAGTATGTGAAATCAAAAAAGAAGTACTTCAAGAAGAGTTTGAGGAGTTGCAAATGCAGCTTAACAGCTTGCGCAAATCCACCAGTCACAGTTCTATTAGGTCAAACCAAACGAATTACAAGTCAATTGGAAAGGAACCAATCAGAACCAAATCGACCAGTCGGTCGGACCAGATAACTTACAAGTCAACTGGGAAGAAACCAGCTCAGTCTATATCGGCTAGTTCTAACATTTATGAAAGACCTGAAAGCATGTCTGGGGCTAAATGTCACTATTGTAATAAAAGTGGGCATAAATATTTTGGTTGTCACTTTTGAAAATCTAATATGTTAGGATGGGTTTGGAAGCCAAAAAATCCTTAACCTAGTAACACTAACTCACCAGGACCTAAGCAAGCTTGGGTACCTAAAAGAAAGTGATCATCTTGTTTTGTAGGAACACCACAGAGTAAGTCGTAAAGGAAAATGGTATCTAAATAGTGCGTGTTCTAGTCACATGACAGGTGATAAAAACCTTTTCAAAGAAGTTACAAATATCTATGGAGGAAGTGTAAGATTTGGAGACGATTCAAGGGGCAAAATAGTTGACACTGGAATAATTCCCTTTAACAACAATTGTGACATTATTGAAGTATATCTTGTTGATGGCCTAAACTAAAATCTCCTAAGTATAAGTCAACTATGTGACTCGGGTTATGAGGTAAAGTTTAAAAGAACATGATGTGCTATTAAAGACGAATCAGGTAAGATAATCCTCCCTGGAAAAAGGTATGGAAACGTTTATATAATTGACGTATTTGAAAATATAGATGGCCACATCTGCTTAACCTCTATTTCTGATGATCCCTGATTATGGCACAGAATAATTGGCCACGCGAGCATGCATTTGATTGAAAAACTGTCCAAACATGATTTAGTTATTAGCTTGCCTAAACTGAATTTTTCTAGAACTCATATTTGTGATGCATGCCAAATGGGTAAGCAAACTAGAAACTCTTTCAGAAACAAAGATATGGTGTCTACTTCGAAACCTTTGCAATTACTTCATATGAATTTATTCGGACCTACTAGAACTGCTAGCATAGGAGGTAAGAAATATGACTTTGTTATTGTTGATGATTTTTCACGTTTCGCTTGGGTAATTTTCCTGTCTCATAAGGATGAAGCCTTAAAAAAATTGAAGTTTTCTGCAAAAATATTGAAAGAGAAAAGGGATATCTGATCTCAAAAATTCAGAGTGACCATGGAGGAGAATTTGAAAGCAGAGCTTTTGAAAACTTTTATAACGATCAAGGATACACTCACAATTTGTCTGCACCATGCTCACCACAGCAAAATGGGGTTGTGGAAAGAAAGAACAAAAATCTCCAAGACATGGCGAGAGCCATGCTACTATAACATTCATTGCCAAACCATTTATGGGTAGAAGGCGTAAGTACTGCATGTCACATCCTCAATCGTTGCCTCATAAGGCCAATTCTGAAAAAGACCCCCTATGAACTCTGGAAAGGTAAACGTCCAAATATCAGTTACTTTCATTCCTTTGGAAGCAAATGTTTTATTCACAATAATGGTAAGGAAAATCTTGGAAAGTTTGATCCAAGAAGTGACGAAGGTATTTTTCTAGGCTATTCATTAAATAGCAGATCCTTTAGAGTCTATAATAAACGTATTTTATGTGTAGAAGAATCTGTACATATTATATTTTATGAAAGGTGACGAAGAGAAAATCAAGAAGCTCAGGACAAAGGAAAACCACAGGAGTCGACTAACACGACTGGCATGATTGAGTCTATAGAAAACAGCAACAATACTCCAAATCAACAAGCAGAGTCGACTACAAATATAGTCCGACTAAATGAATGGAGAAGTGAACCTGAATATCCTCAGAAATATATTATAGGGGATCCAAACAAAGGATTGAAAACCAGGGCTGCCCTAAAAAAGAAAGCAAATATTGCATTGATTTCTCAAGTTGAGCCAAAAAAGGTAAAGGAAGCACTGAAGGATTCAAGCTGGGTTCAATCCATGCAAGAGGAATTGGATCAATTCAGCAAGAATCAATTGTGGAAACTAATACCCAAACTTGATAATATGTCTATAATCAGAACAAAATAGGTATTCAGAAACAAATTGAACGAGGATGGAAAGGTCATAAGAAATAAGGCGAGATTAGTTGCTCAGGGCTATTCACAGCAAGAAGGAGTCGACTATGATGAGACCTTTGCTCCAGTAGATCACTTGGAATCTATGCGAATTCTCTTGGCATACACATCCTTTAAAGGATTCAAGCTGTTTCAAATGGATGTCAAAAGCACATTTTTGAACGGATTCATCGAGGAAGAAGTCTTTGTAAAACAGCCGCTAGGCTTTGAGGATTCAAAATTTCCATACCATGTATACAAGCTTACTAAAGCATTATATGGGTTGAAACAGGCTCCACGTGCCTGGTATGATTGATTGAGTACTTTTCTTGTTGATCATGGCTTTAGCAGAGGTAAAATAGACACTACCTTGTTCATTAAACGATCGACGGAAGGTAATCTCATTATTCAAATTTATGTTGATGATATAATTTTTGGTATTGCTAACCCTCTTATGTGCAAGGAATTTTCAAATCTTATGCAAAGTGAGTTTGAAATGAGCATGATGGGTGAACTCACGTTCTTTCTTGGGCTACAAATTCAACAAACCAAAGAAGGAACTTTTATCTGTCAGACTAAATATACAAAGGAGCTGATTCAAAATTTTGGCATGAGCAATGCAAAATCAATTGGCACTCCTATGAGCCCTACTACAAATTTAGACAAAGATGAACAGGGAACTCCAGTCGACAAAAACAAATATAGGGGAATGATTGGATTACTACTATATCTGACAGCAAGTCGACCAGATATTATGTTCAGCGTACGTAAATGTGCCAGGTTTCAGTCGGCTCCTAAGGAGCCACATCTGACAGCTTTAAAAAGAATCATTCGATATCTCATTGGAACAGTATCTCACGGACTATGGTATCCTCGCTCTAACTCGTTTAAATTAGAACGTTTTTCAGATGTTGATCTTGCAGGTGATAAAGAAGATAGAAAAAACACAAGAGCCACTTGTCAATTATTAGGAAAGGCATTAATATCCTGGAACAGTAAAAAGCAAGCATCAGTCACCTTGTCCACTACAGAAGTTGAATATATTGCTATTGGACAATGTTGTGCACAACTTCTATGGATGTCTCATCAATTGGGTGACTATGAACTTTCGTTTAAACCTATACAAATTTTTTGTGATAATTCTAGTGTTATTGTCTTTCAAAAAATCATGTGCATCACTCTAGAGCAAAGCATATAGATATTAAGCACCATTTTGTTAGAGATCATGTTCTTAAGGGTGATATAAAAATAGCTTTTGTTGGTACCTCTGCTTAATTAGCCGATATTTTTACTAAGCCTTTGCTGGAAGAAAGATTTTGTACTTTAAGAAAATTACTTGGTATTATTTGCTTGTCTAAAAACTCTTAGGACCTATGTGCTCAATTTGTGTAAAAAGTGTTATAATTGTTCTTTCCCACGCATTAATTACGCCCCCGATTCTTTCCCTCTCTTTCTCATCAGTTCGCAATTCGAAGATGGAAAGCGAATCATCACGTCTTCTCAACTGACAACTTTTCCTTTTCTGCACTCAACCGTCAAAATTCCCTTCTTAAGTTAGAAAACCTCTTCAGTCACTCTCATACCCATCTTCTCTCCACAACCTTATGTAAACCTCCTCTTCTTCAATGGCAAAAAATTCCAAGAACCCCTCTGCATCTATGAGAAAAAGCACCTGCTCTAAGGCGAAACCCTCTTCTGCGCCTCCTAAGCTAGTAGACCTAGGGTCTGATCACTCTGAAGGCTACGCCTCATCTCAAGGTGATTTCTCTGAACATTCTTAACTTCTAGGTGAAAAAGCCTTAGGCAGACAACCCATGGAAGATCCTCCCATCTCATCCACTCCAAAGAAATCAAAGGTTGATTTCTCTGCCTCATTCGATTCTGACCTAAATTTCTGAGATACCCCAAATAGGGATCTTTTTATTTCTCTCAAGGATAAGCCCATCGCCCATGGAAGAGTCGTGGATCTTGATGATATGGAAGCTCTCAACTGTACGGTAAAGGATCTTTTTGTCTATCAGGGGTGGGAAAAATATCTCTCTATTTCTAGGCTAAGGTATATGAACCCTTAGTTCGTATGTTTTATGCAAATCTCTGCTCTACTAAACTAGATAGGCTAGAATCTCTAGTACTAGGTAAATGCATTGTTCTTGACTGTGCCTTGTTTGACTCACTTTTTCAATGTCATTGCTCCGGTTTCCCTACTTTGTTCAAAAATGTATGGCTTGAGAACTTTGAAAATTTTTTTTACCAAGCCAAATAATGCATTGTTGAATGTCCCTCTGAAAACCTTCCAAACCAATTGGGTCCTAGTGATGTAAGTTTTGAAACTCGGGTTCTGGACCATATTATGGCAACCACCTTGCTTCCCCGTACTGGTTCCTTTTCTACCTTCTCTCAAAGGGATACATTCTTTATCTACTGTCTCATTATCAAACTCAAACTCAAGCTTTCCTCCTGGTTCATAAATTTCATGATAGAGAGTGCCGAAGATCCCACTAGTTTACCCTATGGTATGGCAATCACCCATATTCTAGAAGCCCATCAAATCTCATTATCTGATTATCCCTTCATTATTGTCTCCAAATCCTACAATTCTATAGCTTTTGCTAGTATGGGGTATGTGAGTATCAAGGGCTCCTGGGTTAATAAAAGTGAGAGTGAAGCAAAACAGGCACCTATGGAAGCCAAAACTTCATCAGTTGTTCCTCCTCCTACTCTTGTCAGCTCTGAACTGAGTGAGTAGCTTAGCTCCATTGACTCCAAAACTCTCTGACATCAAGACTCTTCTTTCAGCTACTCAGTCCACTGTGGGTGACATTCATTCTATCTCAAAGGAAACAGGGTCTGACGTGTCCAAAATCAGAGTTGCTATTCTCAAAGTCAGGGAGAATGCTGTCAAATCTTTCAAGGAGGTTCACGACAAGCTGGATGGTATGAGCGTCGCTGCAAATACAAGTTTCGAACAGTTGAAGGAGTCCATCTGCAACACTCTTACCTATTTCTTGTGCTGCTAGTGTGGATGTTTTTCAAAACTATGTTTCTTATTGCAACTTGTTTTGGTGGTTTTGTAGGTTGTGCCCCTGAATAATTTTTTGTTTTTTTTTGTGCTATGGGATGTTTAATCAGCCACTGGATAATTTTATTTTGCTAGCTGCTATCTATGCTTCTAATCCCTCTGTGTTGATGTCAAAAAGGGGGAGAAAATATGTTTGTTATGTGGTATGGTGTTGTTATGGTGTTATGTGCACAGATATTGTACAGGTACAAGTCGACTATGTGTGGGACGTGACCGCACACTTCTTGTGAGCACGTGATTTTTGCCCTATACGAATTATTCCTGAAAATTCAAACAAAATAATTTCTTTCATTATTTTATAATTTTGTGAATTTTTGTGTTATTTGTCAATTGTTTGCATTTTATTTGTGCATTTTAATTCATATGAAAATATAAAAATAGGCTGGACATTTGCATTTTAAGTTTTAATTGCATATTTTAGGATTAACTGGTATTTAAACTGTTGTTAAAATAAAATATAAAGAAAATAGCAAAAATAGTTCATTTTCGTATTTTAATTGTTAATTGTTGAGTCTACTTTTAAAATAGGACTTAATCCATTTTTTGGGAATTAATTAGTTTAATTTTGGAAGTAAATTAGGTCTTGGTTTTAATTTTACATATTTAATAAAATAAAAAAAACATACAAAAATATAAAATGAAAATAAAAGAAACAAAAGAAGAAAACAAATGAAAAGAAAAGAATAACAAGAAAAGGCCTTTTGATTAAATAGACCATTGAACTAGGCCAATTGTTTAATTCTGGTGGCCCAATACCCCTTTTCTGCCCAGTCCGGCCCAAGTACATTCCCAACCCGGTCCGCCCCACTCTTAGCCAAACGACAACGTTTGTCGTCAAAGAATCTCGGCCATCCATTGTTTTAATCCAACGGCAAGGATTCGTTCTTGGTTATTTAATAAAAGTGTCCGAAATTAGTCATTAACCCTAAGACCAAGTCATCTTCCTCGTACAAAATCACCCCCCGCCGTCTCCTACCGTCTTCCACCGTCAGCCGCCGGCCGGAAATCTCCTCCGTCGGAGGCGGTGCTCCAAATTACCCCGAAAATACACCCCAGGCTCTTCTCTTCCTCCTCTTCTCATATCTACCATTAGTTTCGCTCAAATCCCAACCCAGCCTCTCGAATATTAGATCAAAAATCCGGTGAAAACCCTAACTCATCCAAACTCATCCAAATTAATATCATACAATCTCCCCGACCTCCTTTACCCGAACCCCAACCCAAAACCCTTCAAATCCGCCTTCAAATCTTCATGTCTTGGATCTAGGGTTTCTTGGATCTAGGGTTTCAACTACATCTGTTCTCATGGGGTTCCAGATAATGTTACGTGTTTGTTTTGCCAAAAATGAGCACATAATATTAACTAGAAGTTGTATCGGAAGTCAATCGAGTGGATATCAAATCCGAGTTCAAAGGGCTGGGTTTGAGGTCAAATTGGTAAGTTTTTCATGTTCTGTCCATTTTCTTCTTCTCCGTCTTGAATTATGTCAAGCTAGGATCTCGAATTAACTCCGAAATTATTTTCTCGAAGTTTGATCTGTGTTCATTTAGGGCTATTTGGGCCAATATAGATTTTAGGTTTTAATTTGCTGCCTATTTAGTCGGATTAGTGTAGTTTAACATAGTTATTAGTATTTCTGCCTCTGCTTAGTGTAGTTAACAGTCGTTATTTGAGAATCCAATAGTTTGATTATTAGCCTATTTTCTTTTAATCAATGTTGTGTGAATTGTTTGTTTTAGTTTAATATGTTTTAGTACTTATTTTGGTTATTGTTGATGGGTTGTAATCAATTCAGCTTGGTTCAGTTAGGTTAATCAATGGTTGTTGTTAATAATACCTTAGTGTAATGCTGAGTTCAGTTAGTTGTTAATTAGATGAATTTGGCTATAGTGGATAGATTCAATTAGGGTAAAAAGAGGACTGAATTCATTTGGGACTAGGATGGTAATTTCAGGGGGTTCAGGGGTATTTTAGGCTTTAATAATAGGATGGAATGTTGTAGATTAGAATTGAACTCCTTAGAATCTTCTAGAATAGGGCTCAAGTTAGATTTTAGAAAACTTAGTATAGTAGCTTGGGTAACAAGTTAGAAAATAAGGGAATAATCTGAAAATAAATAAGGGACGGCATTGTCAATAGAGGATTTCAGGGCTGCCCTCCCTTATGCCTATAAAATGGCATGTGCATTGACTTGAATCACAATTTTTGGAAGCCTAAAATTCCCCCCAAAAATCCCTCTCCAAGTTTCAGATTTAAGAATTCAAATCTGAGATCAAAATCTTCTTCTAATTCTTAGTTAAAACAAAAACCAAAAAAAAAAAAAAAAAAAAATCCAGTAGAAAAATCCAAAAAAACAGTACTGTTTCATTCAATTTCCTAGTTCATTTCTAGTTTTAGTAGTTGATTTACCTCTCTTAGTTCATTTTCTTGTAATTTGAGGTTTCAGAGGAGCTTCTGCTTGATTTTGAGTTGTTTCGGGGTTCAATCATTCTGTTTTGGCCCGTTTATTGGGTTTTGATTGCTGAAGTGTTCCTGGGTGATTGCTAAAGTTATTTTGATTCGAAAATTGCTCTGGTTGGTGCTGTGGTGATTGATTCATTGCTGGGTTGCTAAAATTGTTACTGAACTGCTATTATCACGCCTGTTGTCACTGACCTCCCTTCCCTTTCTCTTGTTATTTCATATTCCAGGTACACATTCGAGCTTGTTTCAATGTATATCTCCTGATGAAATTGAAATGAAACTGAAGTTTATGCTATAGATCTAGTATTTGTTACGTTTTGAATGATTTTCTGTGTGACTTAGTTAGTCGTCCAGTGTGATTAAAAGCGGAGTGTAATTAGAACTTTAAAGTGACTTGGACTGTGTTGATTTTCAATTTGTAGTGTGTTATCATTAAACAAAGCAAGTAGTTCATTGAGCTTTGATTAGCATTGTTATTGTATATAATACTGGACTGGCTGAATTGTGTTAATGAGATTGCTGGACTGTTAATTTGTAGTTGATTAGCTTTAGATTTAGTATAGTTAATACTTGTTTAGCTTAGCAATTTTCTATTTAAAATTCAAAATCATAAATAGTTTAAGTTTGCAATTAAGTTGGAATTAGTGTGCTAGACGTTGAGTTCAATTCTAAGCAAATGTTTCAATGCAAATGTTAATCATTCTAGGTGAGTAGTCGAAGTTAATGGTTCGCGCTAGTCTTATCCGTTTTCTCATCAGCAGGTTCATAAATTTGTTTAAAAGCATAGCAATTAGGAGGTATAACCTTTGTCTTATAATTGCAAGCATAAGTAAATCTGTTGGCACGTTTGTTCATTTTTAAAATCAAGACTGTGTAATTACTCTCTTGAACGATTGAGTGTCAAATTGGTGTAGTATAAATATTGATCAAATGGTGAAATAGCTGTGGTATGGAGATTGCGTGAATTCCAGTTTTGTTCCGTCACTAGTATTTAGTGTGTTTCGAACCAAGCCCTGTTGTTGGGCTCACGTTGGCCCAATAGCATTTTAATCCCCAACAAATTAGAAAACTGACATCCACTTGGGCCTGAGGCTCACTTTACTTGCATTTCGTGTATTGGACTATTTTGGGTGCCCAGTTTTCCCAATATTTGAATAACGGAACTGAAGCTTTTGGTTGAGAATGGCATGCTTCACCTATTCAATTCTTGTCCTAATTATTCGAAATTGTATTATGGAATTTGGACCATTCGCACTTATTAATTATTTAGGACATTTCTTTTATCATTAGAGACAAAATAGTAAGCAGAAAATCATAGTCACTTTAGGATTGACCTTTAAATAAAAATGATGAGACGAGCCTCGTCGAATAAAATACAAATTGCGAGGCCCTCATTCAATGCTTAATTAAAAATACTTAGAATTCGGGATGGGACGTTTAGCGAATTTCGCGGCCTTCCCCAAAGATAATAATGCGTTAGTCGCTTTAGGCGCGCTTTTAATAATATTACATTCCTCAACTCGGGTGCGAATTTATGTGACCCAAATCCAAATCTCAACAAAGTCGAAATGTGTCAACAAACACGGGTGCATTGATGTGACGTGGTTCGAGACACGTTTTAACGACATTGCAATTCTCGTTAAAAATAATAATAAAAGCGGTTTACAATTAAAAAGTACGTAAGCTAAAACATGTTTTGAAATCAGATAAATCCAAATACGACAGTTGAGCGACTGTGCTAGAACCACTTAACACGGGAATGCATAACACCTTCTCCCAGGTTAACAGAATTCCTTACTCGGATTTTTGGTTCGCGGACTGTTAACAAAGTCATATTTTCCTCGGTTCGGGATTCAACTGGTGACTTGGGACACCATTAATCTCCCAAGTGGCGACTCTGAAATCTTAATAATAAATCCTATTCCGATTGTCCTTTAACTAGAAAAACTCCTTTACGCCCTTGCGGGTGTAATGAAAAAAGGGGTATGACAGCTCTGGCGACTCTGCTGGGGAAACAAACCCAGAACTTCGGTTCAGGGTTTAAGAATTTAAGCTTAGAATGATTGTTATGTTTGGCTTTATCTGATTTTCCTACACGTTTCATGCTAAATGTGCTAAATGCTTTACCGCTTTGATATTATTTGAACTGTATATATAAACTGTGCCGAAACCCTTCTCTTCTCACCTCCGGGGATGTGCTTATTGGTTGAGACTCCCTATTCTGTTAGTGTCATACCTTGAAATAAGAAAGAGGCTGGACAAGTTACTAAGTCGCACCATCTCGCGGGTCCCCGGTACATAGACCCCTCCTCGACTCGAGTTGTCCGCTCGGGTACATAGTCTAGAACACATACCCAGGTTTTGAACCTAGAATAACTTGACTCCATGCCGGATCCCTAGTAGGAGCGCTTATCTGCATCACGTGCATATGACTTAGGGGACTCAACACAGGGGTTGGGTCTGTCTAGGATAGGTAACCAGATATGAAAAAGACCACCTAGATGCATCTTACATGTTGTATGTACATTTAATTACCTGTTTTCGAAAAACGATCAATGTCAAAATAGAGTCAAAACTCTGCCGAATTTTTGAGGAAAATGAAAAAGAAGAAAAGGGAAAAAAGGAGAATTTGTCCCTATAAATGGTTTGTTTTATTTGTCAAAAAAAAAGAAAAAGAAAATACAAAAGTGTTTTATTTTTTAAATAGTTTGTTTTATGTGTCAATGAAAAGGAAAAACAAAAGAATTTTAGTCTCAAGTAGTTTGTTGAAAAAGAAAATACAAAAAGAGTTTTGTTTTCAAAAATAGTTAGTTTTATTGCCCGAACTACGCTGGTTTGATTCTCACCGGATGTGAGATACGTAGGCAACCCTCATCGGGTCCAACCATTCCTTTTCAAAAATAGCCAAATAATGTCAAAATTTTAAATGGTTGTCAAGATAAGTCGGGTAACGCCATTCTTGTTAAAATAAGCCGAATGTCCCTCAAAAGGGCGCCGGAAGGCCGTTTTTGCAAGAACAACCACCTTGTGTCATTTCTCAACGCTTAGCGGGTACAACCATAAAATCTTCTCCCGAAGTGCTGAAAGGCCGTATCTGCAAAATCGGTTTTATTGTTGAAATTAGAAATTTGAATGAAAAGAATAGTGTCATGTTTTGTTATTTTTAGGTCAAAATAAGTGATTAAATCACATTAATAAATGTGCAGGATGAGCACGATTCAAAATGAACCTTTCTCAATCATTAATAAAATCCCTTTGGAGTTGCGTCTATGGTGGAACGATCTGGGCAAAGAAGGACAGAGCGAGGTCAACAAATATTTGAAAGGGCTTACCGGTTTATTGGAGATTGCGCCTCGGGGAGACATCATCAGAGCTTTGGTCACATGTTGGGACCCGGCACACAATGTGTTCCATTTCTCAAACTTTGAGCTTACCCCGGCACTAGAAGAAATAGCCGGCTACATCAGAAAAGATGAGGTTCCTTTAAGGGACAAGTACTTAGTTGCCCCGAGAACTGTAGCCGTGCACAGATTTTTAGACTCTCTGAAGATACACAGGACGATTCACAACATAGATCTGGCAATTGGCTTTTGCACCCCACACTTCATATACCATAGATATGGCCACATCGGGGGGTTCAACAACCCGGAAAGCAAGATATGTAGTAATGGAAACCGCCAAAAATGGGAGAAGCATAGACGTTTCGCTTTTATGGTTGTTTTTCTGGGGCTTGTGGTATTTCCAAGGAAAGATGGAAACATTGACATAAAAATAGCTGGGGTCGTCAGTACTCTAATGACTCAAGCCAAAAGCACTCTTGCCCCTATGATATTAGCTGAAATCTTCCGCGCTCTTACAGCCTGCAAAGCCAGGGGAAACTTCTTCGAGGGGTGCAATCTACTGCTGCAAATGTGTATGACCGAGCACCTGTGCCATCGTCCTCAGCTCTTAAGCTATGGGTCTCCAGAGAAAACATGCATAGAAGAGTTTTATACGAGGATTAAAGGGGTCAATTTGCCTGAAGGATTCACAGGTTGGACGACATATTTCCGGTCCCCCACCACTAGTCAAATAGAGTGGATGCTTGGATGGTTCCCTATTGATGAAATCATATATACGCCAGCAACAAGGCCACACTTCCTCCAAATGAGTCTTAAGAGCATTCATCCTTATGCCCCTTATTGGGTTTTAAGGCAACTCGGGAGGTGCCAAATAGTGCCAAAAGACGGCGATCTTAGTGCTCAGGTAGTTGAGATTAGCCCTGACGGACAGTTTCCTAAAGCAAGAGTCCTCCAGATCTGGAACGAATGTCAATACTTAAAAGCGGATACTTGCGTGCAGAATCGGGCCAAAGGCGAAGTGTTGCCAGGATACCTTGCTTGATATAGGAGAGAATATGAGCATGAGAGGCCAGCTAAAAGACATCACATCCAGGAGTTCGCCGAATCATCGCAAGAACAGTGGGCCTGGTTAGCCAAAGAAAATGAATACAGAGCCAAAATAGGAGAATTGGAAAAGCGGGTCTAAGACCTTAAGTTTGAAAATAGCGTGTAAGCTGCAGCTGACGAGGGTGAGAAAAGGAAATTGGCCAAGGAGAATGAAGCCTTACGAGCCCAAATCCAAAAGACAAAAATAGTGGCCGAAAATCCTATCAGGAGTGCCAAAGATGCAAAACTTATTGAAAACCTAAGGCAAAAAGTGGATGACTACAGTTTTGATCTCAACAAAGCGGAAAGAGAATTAGCCGGGGTTCGGAAACAATTGGCTAAAAACGTGGAAGAACGAGCCCGCATGGTTAAGCAGTTGAGAGAAGAATACGATAATGAGGTTACAGGATTAAAGAAAAGGGTCATCGCCGCAGAAAACAAAATGATCAAACAGGCAAAAGAATTCAAGGTTGAAAGGGAGCATTGTTACACAGCATTGGCACAATTAGAGATGGACTTGCAACAGATCCGGGAACAAAATCAGCAGACTTTGGAGGCCAAGGCCCAACAAATAGGGCGGTTGCTTCAGAAAAAAGGCATAATCAGAGAGAGAATAGTAACTATTGCTCACTACATTACAAGGAAATGCCAAATGTGCGAGAACATGACTCAGACTACCTTTTTTGCATCAGTGATGACATTTGTGAAACAAATAATGAATGACCTGGACAGACTTCAAGGGGAACTTGCATATAGGCCCGCGGCAAGATCGAACGATGTCCCGCGGGCTTCAGGAGCTTTAATGTATTCATGATTATCATTTGAGTTTGTACTTCCTTTTACTAAAATATGCTAGTTGTCTGAGTTTGTATTTTTGTTTTGGGTCGGTTTGTATTTTCATTTCGGAATAGAATAGTTGATGGTGGAGTTTGTAGTTCTTCTTGTCATTTAGATTCTGTTAGTTGTCCTAATGCATCTGTTTTGAGTCTTTGTAATCGAAATATTTGCTAACAGTAAAATTGAAAATCCCAAAACATTTTGCTTCTATTTTGCATTTATTTTTTAGAACTACGCTTGGTCTGATTCATGCGAGGTCATGACACGTAGGAAATCTCCATAGGATCCGACCGTAACCATATGAAAAAAGAAAAAACAAAACAGAAAAAAAAAAGAAAAAGAAGAAAAACAAAAGAGAAAGAAAGGAAAAGCAGAAAACAAGGAAAGATAAGGAAAAAAACCAAGAGAGAAAGGGAAAAACAAGAGAGAAAAAACAAAAGAGAGAGAGAAATTAAGAAACCAAACAAAAGAAACAATGTCAGTACAAGAAAACATGAACAATGAGAAAACAAGGGCAAAGAAATAAAAGAAAAGCTGCAATCAGGGATAAAAGAAAGTCGGGATGACGCAAGCGGTCGAGCAAATGTATAATAGAAACCGTTAACTGCCTAGGTGCATTCATTCCCTACATGTGCGGTTATCTATTTATTAATGCCCTAACCACTAACAACATTGTTGTTGATGATGAGCCCGGGCAAGTGGTTAAGTTGACTGGCATTCTGGCAACCCACTCATACAACACCCGTTCTAAAGATAAGTCAAACATGGTCAACCAAGAGTTAGAAGCAAGCATCGTTGACCCGTCTAGGGAAGAAGAAGTTGTGGATGTCAATGCAATGAAAGAGGAGATGTATAAACTGAAGCAACAGATGGCCAAAATGTACCAGGCATGGGCAAAGGGACGCCCACTACCAGCCTATCCTGCTAATCCTGCCTACATCCCACCATTAGCTCAGCCACAAGATCCTCCCATAGTGAATTCCTCTCCGGCCTACCCTACCTACCAGAAATACTACGCAACTACTTCCCAAAAACCACCACCTCCGCCGCCTAAACAAATCCCATGCCCTCCACCACTAACTACTCCTGTGTTTGTGGCTTCTCCACCCACCGCATTACACAGATCTTCTAGTGAGCCCCTGTTCCAAACCCAGGAAAACCACTATTACCCACCTGAACCCACCTTCAAACCTCCATAACCATACCCTTACACTCCCCGTCTTGATATCTCAGCTGAAGAAGAGAAGACTCCCAAAAACCCTAAGCATGAGGAGATGATACGAAAGGTGAAAAGCTTAGAGAAATCATTCAAAAATATGCAGGGTCTAGGAGGACAGGTGAGTGTGGCCTACAAGGACTTGTGCTTGTTTCCCGACGTCCAGTTGCCTGCGGGATTCAAGTTACCCAAGTTTGATCTGTATGACGGACATGGTGACCCAGTAGCCCATCTGAGGGGATTTTGCAGTAAGATGAGAGGCGTTGGGGAAGGGATGAGTTATTAATAGCATACTTTAGTCAAAGTCTTAGTGGTGTTGCTTTGGAATGGTACATGCGGCAAGATCATGCTCGATGGTACACCTGGGATGATTTGGCCCAAGCATTTGCAAGACACTTTCAATACAATCTAGAAATTGTCCCAGACCGTCTATCACTAAACAAAATAGAGAAAAAGCCGGGGGAAACCTTCAGAGAGTACGGTTTTCGGTAGAGAGAACAGGCCGCAAGAGTTGATCCTCCAATGAAGGAAAGCGAGATGGTCGATTATTTTCTGCAGGCTTTGGAGCCTACCTACTATGGTCATCTGGTGTCGGCAGTCGAAAAAACTTTTAATGAGGTAGTGAAAATGGGAAGCATGGTGGAAGAGGGTCTTAAGTCCAACAAAACTATGAGTTATTTGTCAATCAAAGCAACTACCCAGGCTATCCAGAGCGGCACTGGAGGGTCATTAGGAAAGAAGAAGAAGGAAGATGTTACAGTAGTGGAATCGAGAGCTTGGTCCTGGGATCCATCGCCATATTATCACCAACCTCGACCCCGTCCCCAAACTTACCTACACACCCCATATGGCCCACCGCAACACTACTATTCATCTCTCGTTCCCCATTTCTTTGTCCACCATACCCAAACATACCCCCAACCTCAGGCGCCATGGCGTGCACCCACCCCATAAAATACTTACCCTACTCAGAGCACCTACCTACCTCTGAGAGCTTACAGAAACCCTACGGGACCTGGTTTTTGACCCAACCCTGTTTCCAAGAATGATAGGTTGTAGAAGAAGAAAATTTTCACTCCGCTCGGATAATCTTACACCAGTTTATACCACAAATTGAGACAATTGGGCATGTTGAGTCCGATTGAACCCAAAGTACCAAATCCCCCTCCGAGGAATCTGGACCACTCGGTGAGTTATGAGTATTGCTCGGGTGACTCGGGACATGATACCGAGAAATGCTGGCATTTTAAAATGGCCATCCAGGAGCTCATTGATACCCGCCGAATTGAGGTGCAGGCTCCAGAGACGCCTAACATCACTCAGAATCCATTGCCAACCCATAATGAGACTCATATGATTGACTTAGTGCAAAAGGGAGAATATAAGAAGCCTTCACAAACCGTGATGATGATCAAGGCCAGTGAGGACAGGTCAAATGAGAAACCAACCAGTGGGAGAGAATTGATCAAGGTAGAAGAGACAGTTAGCGAACCAGTGATGGTGATCAAGAAGGAGCCTTTAAGAAATGTGGCAATAAAATAGGAACCAATTAAAGTGATGGTACTGGGAGCAGTTTCATGCCCGTTGTGATCGTGAAAGGGGCTCACACATAGCCGGTTATTATCAAGCCAGTGACTCAGTTACCAATAGTCAGTGAAAAGGTCATCCCATGGAACTACGGCCGAGTGACTATGATGTACAAAGGGAAGGAAGTTAAAGAAGAAGTTTGTGAAACCCATGGGCTTACTCATTCAGGGAGGTGCTTTGCCCCTGAAGAGATGAGAAAAGTTAAAGCAGCTAAAGATAATCCAGCACCAGTAAAAAGGGCCGTAACTGAAGAAGAAGCTGAAGAATTCTAGAAAAAGATGAAGGCGCAAGATTATTCCATTGTAGAACAATTGAGAAAGACTCCGGCATAGATCTCATTGCTATCTTTATTGATCCATTCGGATGAGCACCGCCGGGCGTTGATGAAGATTCTGAATGAAGCCCATGTTCCTGATAAGATCTCTGTGAATCATCTGGAGAAAATAGCAAATAAGATTTTTGAGGTCAACAGGGTTACATTTTCTGATGATGAGCTGCCTTTGGAGGGCACTGAGCATAATAGAGCTTTCTACCTCACGGTGAAATATGAAGACTCAGTGGTTACCCAGGTGCTTATTGAAAATGGGTCCAATCCAAGCATCTACCCTCTCTCCACCCTGGAAAAGTTAAAAGTGGACAGTGAAAGGATCCACAAGAATAGCATTTGCGTGCGGGGATTTGATGGAGGAGGAAAGGACACAGTCGGGGATATTGTGTTGGATCTGACGATAGGACCAGTTGAATTTACTATGGAGTTCCAAGTGCTCGACGTGGCTGTTTCTTCCAATCTCCTGTTAGGCCGACCTTGGATTCATGCAGCAAAAGCAGTGTCGTCTACCTTGCATCAGATGGTTGAATTCAAGTGGGACCGGCAGGAAATTGTGGTGCGTGGGGAAGATAGTTCGTGTAATACCATTATGCCTTTCGACGAAGCTGCAGATGACAAAGCTCCATGGGTTTACCAAGTCTTGGACACAGTATCGGTTGCAAAGATCCTAGAAAGAGAGTGTATTCCTGTTCCCAGATTAGTTGCTGCATCTGTTATGGTTGCTTCGGAAATGATAAAGAATGAATTCTTACCTGGAAAGGGCTTGGGTGCTTCCTTGTAAGGCATCACACAGCCAGTATCTCTTCCCGAAAACCTGGATACTTTTGGTTTAGGCTTCAAGCCCACGGCTGCTGACATAAGGCGAGCTAAAAAGATGAAGAAGAGAGCACGGACCTTTCCAAAACCCATTCCCCGCCTTTGTCGTTCCTTTGTCCGGCCTGGTACTAAGAGGCTCCCAGCAATGGTAATGCCTAATTCTGTGGTGGTGGAACCCGACAAGGAGCTGATTGAGTGGTTCGAGAAGCTGTTTGACGAGGTGAATGTGGTGGAGGTAGGAGAAGGTTCGAGCAAGGCAGATGTACAGTTCATGGGGCCCCATGCTAAGCTTAATAATTGGGAAGCCACTCCTCTTCCTACCCGGAGGAACTCTTGGTAGTTACTTTTGATTTTCCTTTCAGTTTAATCTCGGTTATTTCCAAGGTTGTAATTCGGATGCTATGTTCCGTCCGTTTGGACGAGTTAAACCTTGTTATCTCACAATTTTAATGAAATGCAATTTCCTTCCTTCTTTATTCCTGATAGCCTTTATTTTTGTCTTTCTTTTATTTCTTGTATAGTCCCTTTTATGCTGGTCTCACTGATGTGTCATGCATGAGGAGTCTTCGGCCTAGTCTTGATTACCAATCTAACTCCAAAATAATAATACAATAAATTGAGTGTGATGACGAGGTTGAATATGATGATGAGGAAGCCTTTGAAGAAATCAGTAAAGAATTAAGCCAATTTGAAGAAAAATCCAAACCTAATCTGAATGACACAGAGGCAATCAATTTAGGGGATCAGGAGAATGTACGGGAAACAAAAATAAGTGTCCATTTGGAACCTCCGCTCTGAGAAGAGATAATCAAAGCGTTGTTTGAGTACATTGATGTTTTTGCGTAGTCATATGACGATATGTCGGGTTTAAGCACCGATTTGGTGGTCCACAAATTGCCCACCGACCCAGCATGCCCTCCTGTCAAGCAGAAGCTGAGGAAATTTAAAACAGACATCAGTGTGAAAATCAAAGAAGAGGTCACCAAGTAGTTTGATGCGAAGGTCATCCGGGTCACCCGGTATCCCACCTAGTTAGCTAATGTTGTGCATGTGCCAGAGAAGGATGGAAAAACCAGAGTGTGCATTGATTACCGTGATCTCAATAAGGCGAGTCCAAAAGACAACTTCCCACTACCAAACCTCTACATATTGATTGACAATTGTGCCAAACATGAGATTGGTTCCTTCGTGGATTGTTATGCGGGCTATCACCAGATTTTGATGAATGAGGAGGATGCGGAAAAGACGACATTCATCACGTCTTAGGCAATGTATTGTTGGGTTGAAGAACGCAGGGGCAACGTACATGAGGGCAATGACCACCGTGTTCCATGACATGATACATCGGGAAATTGAGGTCTATGTAGACGACATGATCATAAAGTCGAGGGAGCAATGTGACCATGTAAAGGACTTGAGGAAATTTTTCCAGAGGCTCCGCAGGTACAACCTCAAACTTAATCCAGCGAAGTGTGTGTTTGGAGTACAATCTGGGAAGTTGTTGGGGTTTGTGGTAAGTCGGCGCGGTATTGAGTTAGACCCGTCAAAGATCAAAGCCATTCAGGAGATACCGCCGCCAAGGAACAAGAAAGAGGTGATGAGTTTGCTTGGCAGGTTGAATTATATTAGCAGGTTCATTGCCCAGCTCATACCGACTTGTGAGCCCATCTTTAAGCTGCTAAAGAAGGATGTTGAGGTCAGATGGATGAATGAATGTCAAGCAGCCTTTGACAAGATCAAGGAATATTTGGCCAGTCCACTTGTGTTGGTCCAGCCGGAGCCGGGAAGACCCTTGATACTTTATCTGACAGTTTTGGATAACTCTTTTGGTTGTGTACTGGGGCAGCATGACATCACAGGGATGAAAGAACAGGCAATTTACTACCTCAGCAAGAAGTTCACATCTTACGAGGTGAAATACACTCAACTTGAGAGGACGTGTTGTGCCTTGAATTGGGTAGCGCAGAAGTTGAAACATTACTTGTCATCATATACCACCTATCTCATCTCTCGGTTGGACCCGTTGAAGTATATTTTTCAGAATCCCATGCCCACGGGGAGGCTTGCAAAGTGGCAGATCTTGCTTACAGAGTTCGATATCGTCTATGTGACCCTGACTGCAATGAAAGCACAAGCGTTGGCTGATCATCTAGCCGAGAATCCGGTTGATGAAGAATATGAACCTTTAAAGACGTACTTCCCTGATGAAGGGGTAATGCATGTTTATGAATCAGAGCAGGCCGAGAAGCCAGGATGGAAATTGTTCTTTGATGGGGCTGCCAACACCAAAGGCGTCGGGTAGGAGCAATCCTTATTTCTGAGACAGGGCAACACTACCCCATTACAGCTCAACTTCATTTCTATTGAACTAATAACATGGCTAAATACGAGGCATGTATTTTGGGTTTGAGGTTGGCTATAGACATGGGTGTCCAGGAGATCTTGGTCATGGGTGACTCGGATCTTCTGGTACACCAGATTCAGGGAGAATGGGAGACACGAGACTTAAAACTCATACCGTACCGACACTGTTTGCATGAACTTTGTCAACGATTCCAGTCAATAGATTTTAGGCATATTTCAAGGATTCATAATGAAGTTGCTGACGCCTTGGCTACTTTGGCATCAATGTTGCATCATCCAGATAAGGCTTATGTGGACCCGTTACAGATTCAGGTCTCAGACCAGCATGCCTATTGTAACATGGTGGAAGAAGAACTTGATGGTGAGCCATGGTTCCACGATATCAAAGAATACCTCAGGATGGAAGTATATCCAGCATAGGCCACAGGGGATCAAAAGAGAGAAATTTGACGCTTGGTAAGTAGATTTTTCTTCAGTGGAGGAGTGTTGTACAAAAGAACTCCAGATCTTGGTTTATTGAGATGCATGGATGCTAAGCAGGCTACAGTTATCATGACCGAGGTACACGCGGGAGTTTGTGGACCTCATATGAGTGGATATGTATTGGCAAAGAAGATTCTTCGAGCAGGTTATTACTGGCTTACTATGGAACGGGATTGCATTAGTTTTGTGCCCAAGTGTCATCAATGTCAGGTACATAGGGATTTGATTCATTCGCCTCCATCGGAATTGCATACAATGTCAACACCATGGCCTTTTGTTGCTTGGGGAATGGATGTCATTGGGTCGATCAAACCAGTAGCGTCAAATGGGCACAGATTTATTCTGGTGGCCGTTGATTATTTCACTAAGTGGGTTGAGGCAAAAACTTTCAAATCAGTAACCAAGAAGGCAGTGGTCGATTTTGTGCATTCGAATATCATTTGTCGGTTTGGAATCCCGAAGGTAATCATCATGGACAATGGTGCCAACCTCAACAGCCATCTAATGGTGGAGACATGTCAGCATTTAAGATCACACACCGCAATTCCACCCCATATCGTCCTAAGTCAAATGGAGCAGTCGAAGCAGCTAATAAGAACATCAAGAAAATACTTCGGAAAATGGTGGAAGGGTCCAGGCAATGGCATGAGAAGTTACCTTTCGCCCTGTTGGGCTACCGCACCACTGTTCGCACTTCATTAGGGGCGACTCCTTATTCATTGGTGTACGGCACTGAGGCAGTAATACCCGCAGAAGTTGAAATACCATCCCTTCGGATTATCGCTGAGGCGGAAATTGATGATGTTGAATGGGTCAAAGACCACTTGGAACAATTAAGTTTGATTGATAAAAAACGATTGGCCACAGTATGTCACGGACAATTGTACCAACAGAGAATGGCAATAGCATATAACAAGAAGGTGCGTCCGCGGAAATTTGAAGTAGGGCAATTGGTGTTGAGGCATATCTTACCTCATTGGGCTGAAGCAAAAGGAAAGTTCGCCCCAAACTGGCAGGGGCCATTTGTTGTAACCAGAGTGTTGTCCAATGGCGCACTATATCTGACCGATGTGGAAGGAAAATGTGTAGAAATGGCTATCAACTCTGATGCAGTCAAGCGATATTATGTATGATTTCTTTGTCCAATTGTACTCGATTGTATTTGGCATATTTTTGAGATTGAAATGAGTCTCCAGGTATGAGTTCGCCAGAGCTATCACAACTCCTTTTTTCTTACTACACCCCCGGAAGAGGTGTAAAGGAGTTTTTCGAATTAAAGGACAACCGAAACGGGATTTATTATTAGAAGATTCAGAGTCGCCACTTGGGAGATTTATGGTGTCCCAAGTCACCGGTTTAAAATCCCTAATCGAGGAAAGGGTTGACTCTGTTTAACAGTCCGCGAATCAGAAATCCGAGTAAGGAATTCTTTTAACCCGGGAGAAGGTGTTAGGCATTTTCGAGTTCCGTGGTTCTAGCACGGTCGCTCAACTATTATATTCGGCTGAATTATCTGATTTTAATACATTTTGAACCTATGCGCAAATTTTAGCTTTTAACCGCTTTTATTCAAATTTTAAAGAATATTGAACGTCGTTTAAAATATGTCTTTGGATCGTGTCACATGAAATGCACCCGTGATCTGGAACACATTTTATTCGACATTTTAGGATTTGATTTGCGTCACATGAAATGCACACCCGAATTTAGGAAGGTAATATTATTACGCGCCTAAAGCAACTACGCATTTTTGAATTTGCGAGGGCCATGGAAATTCTCTAAATGGCTCACCTCGAATTCTAAGAATGAAACAAGACTAAATAAGTGAGGGCCATAGATTATAGATAATTAAATGAGTGGACCATAATGTACGAACTAATGGCTCATCGAAGCTATTAGATAATCACATAGAACCAAAGGCTTAAAACTATAAAATAACTCTATGTCTCCAAATCTTTCAATCATTGATTTCTATATTTGCACACTGGAATTAAAAGCTCACTATTACTGTGACGAAAACTAACAACATAAACACTATAACAATTACGTCAGACATATGACTTAGTTGAATCAACATAAGATGAATAAAAGTGTATCTAATCCTTTTAGCAAAGGCATGAAGGAAGCAAAATAGAGATTGTAATCTCAAAGAAACAGACAACCCTATTAAGACAACAGACTGAAGGAAAACCAATACAGAGTAGCAAAAATTAATCCATATCTTTCACGAAACTAGTAAAATGAATATGAGATAAAATAAACACAAGGAAATGACCTGTAGTATTGCAAAGCAAAGTATTTATTTAATATGATGATAACAGTCATCCTTCAACTTAGAGCAACTCGTTAGACCTAGAACTAAACATCGTCGACCTCATCAACAGAATCTCAGACGACGACCACCTCAATGACGGCTTGGATTTTCGAAAGACCTTGGGGCTGTTCCATGGTGCTAAAGGGTGATTTTAGAGCTGGTTTCAGGGACAGATTTGAGGGTGTTTCTCAAGTTGTTCATATCTGCTTTGTTGTTGTACTTTTTCGTGGTTCCTGGGGGCTGGTTTTCCAGCGGTTTTGAAGGGGGGCTCGCTGGTGGGTTCAGGGGGGCTTTGGTGATGGGAGGTGGTTTTGTGGAGATGGTGCTCGGCAGTTTAGAGGCTGGCGATTGGGGTGGGTGAGATGCTGAAGAAGGTCACAATCCGATGGGGATGGGGGAAGTCGAAGAAGACGACGTGAAAGGGGAGGTGAATTGCGGTTGTTTTTTATCCCCCCTTGTTTAGACTATTTAGGCATTAAATTATAGGTAGAGTCTAGGTGTAGGTGTAATCTTGTGTATTTGTCAATTAGTCCCTAGGTCCTTTTGTGTTAAGTACTTAGGGTCTTTTTATTTATTTTTTGTACCAAAGATTAGTCTAGAAGGGTACCTAGACTACACAAGGACTTCTTTTTTATTTTTTATTTTTTTATTTGAAAAATGCATAAACTAAAATATTTTTTTATAATTTTCGTTTTTCTTATAATAAAATAAAGTAAAAAGTCAAAATGAGTTTAAATAGCGCTATTAGGCATAAATTGGATATTTACATGCTAAAATATGAAAAATCTTGGGGAGGATCAAAAATCACATGTCTACACTTCTTATATATGCATAGGTAGTACTCTATATGTATGTTGTACAGGTACAAGTTGACCGCACACATTGAGGGGGAGATTCATGGACAAGTCAAGTCGACTACATACATTGAGGGGGAGTCAAGTCGACCAGTAAAACACAGGGAAGTCGACTGATGTTTACTTCCTTACACATAGTATATTATTTTGTCATCATCAAAAAGGGGGAGATTGTTAGATCATGCTTTTATGATGCAATTAATATACATGTCTAGGAACTCAAAGAAGTAAAGAAGAACTGTTGGGATGGTTCATGACGAACAAGGGAAGAATTCACTTGCAGGGATTTACAAGGAAAGAAATAAATCTACATGAGATCATCAAATTAGGATTAGCTTCCTAAATATGGGGAAATCATATCGGCGTCAAGTCAGTAGTATCATGATTAATGGAATAATCAAGGCACGAGAAGATCAGTGATTAGTGGAGCTGGAATAATCAAGACAGAATCACGGAAGAATAAAATATGCGAGAAGATTTGGGAGGCGATCGCTCTTGGAAAATCCAACAATCAAGGAAAAATCTTGCAAAGCAATCCTCTGCCGAAGGAGAGAAAATCAAGTGAAGCTAACGACTCACTCTTTATTCTTGGAAAGAATCAATTCTTTCCAAGGATCAAAACCCTTGGGTTGACAAGCCTCTATTGTTCATCATAGTATAAATACTCCCTCGTAAACCCTAGTCAAGACATACTTTGATCAAACCAAAACACTCACTTATTCTCCTGCAAACAAGCATAGTAGCTTACTTAAATATGCAATGTAACAAGTCAGGGATAGAAAGAGGGTACACAACTGGTGAGGCATTGTATCAAAACGAGTGCTAGAGAAATTGAGCGATATGCATCACATCTGTACTCGAAAGAAACTCATTTACTAGAAGAGAACTCCCTTGCAAACCAAGGGAACTGGATTAGAATTCACATTGAATCCGAATCAGTATAAAATCTTGGTGTCTTTAATTCCTGCAATTATTTTCTGCATTTTACTTTAAGTTATCATAGACGCTTAATTAACATATCCAGTCGACTACTCTAGTTATAAGTCAGCTTATAAGCGATTTATTTTAAATAATTAACAATTCACCCCCTCTTGTACTTTTAGTTTCAGGCATTTTGAAGGTTCGAGTAAGTCTGTTTTGTGATTTCCTACTTGTCTGTATGTTCGGGTGAGACCCGGGAGTCCTGAGCGTCAATGGAACGAGGCTCGAGTGAAGTTGAAATTTTTGAGAAGTGTTGAAGCTGCTGCTATTGATACCTAATTTTCCTCCTAAGTTTTTATACCCAAAATATTTCTAGAATAGCATATATGTGCATATATAAGCACATCCAAAGGTTTTGGCATTTCTTTTAATTTTAAAACCAATTGATTGCCTATTTTAGTACAACAAAATCCAGTAATTATTTTCCAAAAATCATCATTTTAGGGGAATAGCTTATTTTATTCTCATATTTATACCGAAATATAATTAAAGTGATTTTTTGTATATTTTTATGAATTTATTTGGTATTTTTAAATTTAAATTGCATATAATCACAATTATAGCATATTTTGTAATTGATAATATTTTATAATTATAAAATTAAACCCAGCATTTTTAAATTAATATTTATATAATATTTGTTTACCCAGTACTTTTAATTTTCTTTTAAAATTGTTATTGCTATTTTTATAAAAAACAAAATGGGAAAAGTGGCTATTTACAATCTAACTCAATTGTATTTCAATTTCAGCCAATTTAGCACCCCAATTAAACCCAACTCAGCCCTGAAATTGAGCCTAAATTACCCAGCCCAATTACCACTCTAACCCGACCCAGCACCTACTCAACCGACCCAGCCCATAACCCCTTTTAAATCCTGGCCGTTGATCATTTAGATCAACGGCCACCGTTGCTTCTTACCTTTTTTAATCCAAACGACCCTAAACCCTACCTCATTTCTCCTCAACTGCCGCCTCTGAATCCCCTTCCTCTCTCAACTCTCTCTCAACTCACCTCAAACCCTAGCCGCAGCCTCTCACTGAAAGCCTAATCCATGGCTTCACAGGCTTATCGGAGGCCTATACCAACCTCTCATGTCTTCTGCGTGCTAGTTTCTAAGGTCCTATGACCAGATCTTGAAGGGCTTCGACCAAGCCTTGGCTCGATGACTGTTCTCCGGTAGTCTTCAACCTTTGTCCGTCCAGTCATGGCTATTCGAGTTCGGCCTTCGACTCTCCTGCTCAGATCGATGGTTTCCAAAGCCTTTCTCATCACCTGGGTTTCTTACGAAACCTTAATCTCTAAGGTTCCTTAGATTTATTTTTAGATCTGCTCCGGATCTATGTGTGTGTGAACTTTCTATGCATTTTTATCGAAGTTTCTTTAATTTTTGCTTTCAAAAACTCTTTATTCTTCAACTAGGGTTTCATGTTAAATCTCTTCTCTGATTCTTGACATGTTTTACTGTGTTTTGCTTGTAATATTTTCTATCTGAGTTAGCATGTTGAAAACCCTAATTTTTTGGGATTTTGCTTGAGTTTCTTAGACTGTTTGTTAATATTCGTTTGATTTACCTTTTTTTTCTATCTGAGTTACCACGTTAAAAACCTAATTTTTGGGGTTTATCCAAGATTCTGAATCTGTTTATTTGTTTATCTACTTATCTCCTGTAAACTCGATTGATTTCGAAAACCTAGTTTCCTTGGGGACTATTCGATTTCTTTGAAGTTGTTTGTGCAACTCGTCTGTTGAAATTGCTCAATGTGATTCCTTTACTTCAACTCTCTTTTCTTCATGTGACTCTTTTGGTTCTGAGTTCTTACTACCTGTAAAACTCAACTACCATTTTCACTCAACTCTTTGCATGCTTCTGATCTTCTTCTCTATTGCTAAACACTGAAACCTGACTATCATGCTTCGAATGTTTTCTTTTGAGCTATTACTATATGATGTTCTTTTGCCATGTCTTGTCCTCTCATGTCTTGTGCATTCATTTATATACTGAGTCCCTTCTATGATTGATTTTTCAAACTCGTAATTGATTTCAAAAAAAACTTTTCCTTTTGTGAAATTCTGATTTTTTACTCGCATGTCACGGGTTAATTGATTCTCTTTCTTTGTTTGGCCCTACTAAACCCTTTCCAAAAATAAGTACAATCCTGTACTTAGACTTAAACACCTACTGTATGATTTTACTGCTCCTTTTATGGCAACAATCATTCTGTTTACAGACTAATTTTCTTTCCTTATCTTGACCCTGTTAGTATCCGTTTGAACAATAATCCCTTGATTAAAAGGAAATCTTGTGTTAATTGATTCTGACTTGTGATTGTTTAAATATTTGTGTTAAAACTTTACTTATTACCTTACTCTTCACTCTTTTTCAAAACTATAAATACCCTACCCTCTTTTCTTTGAACACACGAACAACTTGAGTTCAAAAATACACACTTACACTTAAAACCTTCTCTTTCTTTATTACTACTTGTGTTGTTGCTTTGTCTAGCCGGCTGAAAGCCAAGGCTAGTCTATGGACTCTTGTTTGCTTTACCTTTTCTGCACTTTGCTTCTCTACTGGTATGTCCTAGTTAATTTACAAGCCTCAACAACAACATGTTTTTTTTAATTGCTCCAGTTTGTCATTCCTGTCTAATTCTGCTCATGTTTCTGCAATCAAGATATGTTACTAGCATGCTGTAATATGTTCTCTTTCCCTTGTAAATTAATGTTTATTAATGTGTGCACTCTTTCAGTCATTTGTAATTTACTTTCTACCTTATAAATCCCAAACCCCCGTATCCCCTATATGTGTTTGTGTTCCTTTGGATGGTTGGCGTCCATGCCAGCATCAGCTATTGTTGTGCATGACCAAACCAAGCCTACTAGGGTTATACAATAAATCCCATAATCCTTTGACCCTTTTGAATGACTACTAATTCTGTGTAGTTTGTGTTTCACTACTACAATTGTTTTCAAAATCACCCTTACCGCTTACTATTTCCAATCCAGTTTTGATAAATCTCTTTCAAACTATGTTCTGTGCTTCCACTATGCTCTTAGAACTTAGGTTCTGCACCTCTTGTGTGAGCCTTGCCTTGGGACCCTTGAGCTCCCTCTGAACTTGGACACATAAGGGTTGGCCCTTCCACACTGCACAACTCAATTTTCTGATTAACATCTTGGGTGTATGCACTACCTGGGGTTCTTGAAATCCCTTGAATCTCTGAAACACCCTAGATAAGAGAAGTCTTGGAAATCTGGATCTCGGAAGTGGCTCAATCTCATATTATTAGACACTAAGTCTGAATTAGGCTGTTCGGATGTAGCTGATGATTCCTAATATTTTTTTTTAATTCCAGTTTTATTTCTTTTGGGCTGTAATAATTTTTATAAACTCGGGGATTTAGTAAAAAGTGGAGGGGGTTTACTTTTATGCACTAAGGGTAGAAATCATGCCTATAGGGATTTATTTATGATTTGTGCAACTCCACGCGTAGAGAACATGTCTATAGGATTCGACACTTGATTTCTGCAATAAAGTATTTAGATACCATGCCTATAGGAAATTGCATTGCTACATATAATAACATCATTAGGCAAACAATTAGGATTAAACAACTAAGCATGTAGAAAATATGCATATAGGAATCCATACTTCTGCATACAACAATGTCATTAGGCAAACAACTAGTCCTAACAACAGGGTTGTGTATAGTACCATGTCTACAATACTCCTGTTTAAAAGATCTAAATCAGTTAACGCATCGAGAGCATGCCTATAGGAACTTAGAACCTGAGTCATCTCTACTCATTCAAAATAGCATTCACTTTTTCGGAAATTAGCATTTACTAAAATAGCGGATTTTTTAGACAAATTTGCATTTTTTTTGAAACTTTTCTAATTCCTTTTCCTCAAATTAGCCTTCATGTCTTCTGAAGTTTAGTTCTTTTTCTGTTAGACCTTTTGAAAATAGTATACTCTTTTTCTGAAACTCCTCTCACTCTTTTTGCTCTGTAGCTTTGCTCCATAATCAGTTTTGTATTTTAAAACCAATCATTCTATCCAACACTTAGACAAAAGGATTAATTAATCAATCAGATCGATTTTAGTCAATTGCATTCGAGCGAGCCTAATGTAGACTTTTCTTCTAAAAGTATGTGTTGAACCAGTCCGCTCGTCGCTTTATTTAATTAAGACCAAACCAATATGTGTAAGACATGCTAAACTCTATGACTTTTATTTGATTTAAGGAGGCTTATTTGAGCCCTATTTGATTATTTGTTCCCCCCTTTGTTTGCATTGCGTGTTTTGATTGATGCCTTAGCATTTTGTCCTTTGAAAACTACTAAAAGGCCTCAAACCCCTCTCACTTTAGGACTAGTAGTCCAATTGCCTTCGGGACTGATAGGATTGGGACGGGTAATAGATGCAATAAGTAACTATACTATTCTGCGCTTTAATACCTTAACGGGGTGGGAAAGGGTAGACATGGAGATGATGATAACACGATAACACTATGCGTACAATTGGGTACCGGTGTTGTGTGAATGATCCATGTATTTTACAAGCCTAGGACCCATTTTCCCTTACATAATTATTTTTTTTTAGATTGTCAGCTTTCAGTTCTTAAAATTCTGCATTCTTGTTTAATCATTCAAAATTTCCCCCATCTGATTTCTCACACTGCCCTTCCCTTTAAAATTTTCCGCTCATTCACTTCCTTGTTTGATAATTTGTATTCATTACTTGATCCCGTTTTTCTGCATTTTAGACATTCTTGCCAATAATTAAGGAGTCATCTATTCAAATTTCAGCATGTTTAATAAACTTTATGCATACCTACTTGCAGCCTTTATGTGAAATTACCTTGTATGTTTGCTTGCTTTAAAGTCACAATTGTAACATGGTCGGGAACCACACTAGTAGATCTTGAGGGGTGCCTAACGCCTTCCCCTCGAGATAACTTCTAGCCCTTACCCGAACTCTGGTCCTTCATCTCAAATTCTCTCTTAAAGTGTCCTAATACACTATAATCATTAGGTGGTGACTCTTCAATTCCAAAAACCCAAATTCCCAAACGGGAATAGAGTTGTCTTCCCAAATGTTGTAAACCCGATTTCGCGAGAAAAAGGGGGCGTCGACAGCATGGCGACTCTGCTGGGGATTTCTTTAGGCTTTTACCATTTCATGTTATATGTGACTTTATTGCTTTCTTTTATTGCTTTTGTTTAATGCCTTTATTCGAAACTGACTTGTTTCTTTTGTTTCTTTTTTTTATCGTTTTTCCATCAATGCTGTTGTAATTTTGAGTAATTATTGTATGAACGTGAAAATACATGTAAATTTGTTTCATTTTTGTAAACTGCATCTTCACATCATATTCCACTCGTGCCAAACAAGTACTATAGCAATGCTTATAATGAGTAGTTGCGTTCTTCCAATACTATCACCCCTTAAATTTGGCAAAGGCATATTTGCGGTAAAACCAGTCGATCAGTAGTGCAGTCGACTGTTTCGTGCCTTTCCCTCTTGAGTTGTCCACTCAAGGGTACCTGTCTAATACCCCAATAGGAACCTTACTCCGTTTAAACTGTACATACATCATGGTCAAACCTAGCCAAGTCAGTTATGTTGTCTGCATAATGACCCATTAAGATAGACTTGTCCAAAGTCAATCGGGTTTCCCTGAAATCCAAATGGATACCTCCACATTTTGTGCATTTATTTGGAGAACTAAATGCTTGGTATGCTAATTATTGGTTTAAATAGTCGAGTCTGGTGGGGTAAGGTCCTAACGCTTTGTTTTGCAGAAAATGAGGCACGAAGTCCCTAGATTTGGCATGGTAACCAACATTCATCCAAGGCTGCTGAATTGTTAAAAGACCTACACTCCAGTGATCAGACACTCGTCCGCAAGTACTTAGGGAATTTTTCTTCTCTTCTAGAGATTCGGCCTAACAACAGAACCATAGAGGCTGCAACATTGTTCTGGAATAAGGACAAGTCTGTGTTCCACTTCGGGGACCTTGAAATGACTCATTTTCTCGAAGAAATAGGAGGTTTAGCTGGTATTCCTTGGGAGACTCCGGGTTTTTGAAGACTGCCAAAACTCTGAAGGAAATGCAGACGGACATCTGGCCCAAGCTTATTTCTTGCTAGGACTATGCGAGCTGGTAAAACTTTTCGAGGGAGACGAAGATGCCAAATCTGGGGAAGGTCCTTCTGGGACCGAGCAGTTAGGAGTCCTTCTATTCTTTATTTTAATGTAATAAGGCCAATGGCCAATAGTGACATTTTACTTTCTGTTATTTAGAGTCATTTTGGATTCGTCTTATTTTTTATCAATAAAATAAGGCATTTAGCATTATAAGTTCTCCAATACTATTTGTCGCTAGGCCTACCTCGGGCATAACAGGGCACCCAAATTAGGACACAATTTATATTCTTGCATAATGTGTTTAAATACTGCAACATTTTTTCTCATAACCTGCACTAACTTGTTACCTTTTGTTTTTCTTTTATTTTTTATTCCCCTCCCCAAAGGTTAGTTCGTGCATTCTGGCATTATCATCATACTCCACAAGATCCAAGGGCCATCCACCTCCTCCTCCTCCGATTCCTATCCGAAACAAGAACAAAGGTAGAATGGGAGATCCAAGTGCCAGAAAGGAGATTGAGATTCCTCAGGGTACCCCGGTTGCTAAGGAAACTGCTACCCAACTTGAGCAAAAACTGTTGAAATTTCGAGAAGAACTGGATCAGGTTCGGAATTTGGAGAACCTGTCATTTTCCCTCACCGCTCCTGATGTCAACACCTAGAATCTCGCACCTCCACAAAATACCCTACAACAACGGATACAACCCACTCATACTCAACACTGCAACACATTCCACACTCCCAATAACACTCCACTACTCATTCCCGATTCACTGAACATCACAAATGACCATCTCCACAACACTCCTATTTATGTGGATATTGTACCCCACTACACTCAACCAATCTCAAATGCACCTAAGTCTAATGAAAAAGACTCCCTTATCAGGAACTTAGCGGCAGAACTCAAGAAATTAACCAGCCGAGTTCAGGGCGTGGAAGGTAACAAAGGTATCGAGGGGTTAAATTATGAAGGCCTCTGCATTCAGCCAGATGTTGAACTTTCGGAGGGGTACAAACCTCCCAAGTTTGAAATGTTTTATGGAACAGGAGATCCCACAGTCAACCTGAGGAGATATTGCGATAAGCTGGTTGGAGTCAGAAAGGATGAGAAGATCCGTATGAAGCTCTTCATGAGAAGTCTGAAGGGAGATGCTTTATCCTGGTACATCAGCCAGGACCCCAAGAAATGGACAAGCTGGGTAGGCATGGCTCAGATTTCATGGATAGATTCTGATTCAATACAGAGAATGCACCGGATGTATTCTACATACAGAATTTGAAGAAGAAGCCTACCGAAACATTCTGCGAGTATGCTACTCGTTGGAGGTCAGAAGCCGGCCGTAGAAGAAGAACAGATGAATAGATTCTTTGTCCGGGCTCAGGATCCCCAATACTACGAGAGGTTGATACTGATCGAGGGTTAGAAGTTCTCCGATATCATCAAACTAGGAGAAAGAATCAAAGAAGGCATTAAGAATGGTATGGTTACTAATCTTGAAGCATTACAGGCCACAAACAAGGCTTTACAGTCTGGTGGCACGTCCAAGAAGAAAGATGTGAGTGTCGTAATGGTCGCATAGGGAGCCAAATCACCACTAAAATACCACACCTACCCATCACCTCCACTTACATATCAGCCTATCCCGAATTACCAAACACCCCCACCCTCTTATCAAAATCCACCTCCCGTCTACCAATCCTCTCCGCCTCTCACATATCAACCCACCTCACCCAGATACTCTCAACCAGTACCTGTTTATCAAGCTTATAATGCTCAACCCTCTCACTACCAATCACCTCCCACCCATCACAATTTCCATAGACCCAGGCCAAATTTTGACCGCAGACCTCCCAGACAATATACAGCCATCGCTGAACCAATTGACTAGGTGTACGAGAGACTTAAAGTTGCTGGTTACGTCACTCCTATCCCAGCCATAACTCCAGAAAACTTCCCAGTGGGTCAACCCTAATAAGACCTGTGCATACCATTCCGGCATGAAGGGACACACCCTTGACGAGTGCCGCTCATTGAAGGACAAGATTCAAACCCTAATCGACAATAAGGTAATAGTAGCAAAGGAGCCTGCTCCTAATGTTCGCAACAACCCTCTGCCTGACCACAAAGGTGGAGACATTCACATGATCAAGATCGAAGATGATTGGGACCCTAAAGGGTCGATAGGTTTGATTGCTGAGGGGGATGAACCGAAGAAACCAGCAGTTACACATAACCCAATTGTTGAGCAGAATCAGCACTACAGGGACGATGAAGTAAACATGTTTATACCTCTCGAATTTGAAGCGCCTCCTTCTGCAAAGGCATCCGGGCCAATTGAGGTTGAATTTGGAGTTCCAAAAGCACTTGCACCCTTTGAAGTTGATGTGTTACCACCAAGGGTACCTATTCATGTGGCAGTGTCGGACATAACACCATTCCACTCAAATGACATACCCTGGGATTATACTGCTGAAGCTAGGAGGAAAGGGAAGACCAAGACAGGAGAAATAATTGTTGCGCAAGGAATGACCAGAACAGGGAGGGTTTACACCCCAGAACACTTAGTAGAGTCCAGTAAGCAAGTCTTGGGACGGTCTATTGAAACTGGGCCTAACGATATTTGGAGAAAAATACAAGCCAAGAAGTACTCGGTCATTGAGCAATTGAACAAAACACCAGCACAAATCTCTATCCTAGCTCTTCTACAGAGCTGTGACGCTCACAAAAATGCCCTGATGAAGATACTGACCAAAGCTTATGTGCCCAGCAATATAACTGGAGGTGAAATGGCAAATATGGTAGGGCAAGTGCTGGAGAGCCATAAAATCACCTTCCACGAAGATGAGCTGCCGCCAGAAGGACAAAGTCACAACAAGGCACTGCACATCACCGTGCAATGCGAGGATTATTTCATCACTAGAGTCCTGATCGATGGAGGATCCAGCCTCAACATCTGTCCGCTGATAACTCTCAGAACTTTGGGAAAAATCCTGCACGAGATCAAAGATGGGGCTATCAGCGTCAAAGCCTTTGATGGCTCTCAAAGGGCTACTACCGGAGAAATCAGCCTGTGCTTGCAAATGGGGCAAACATGATTCAACGTCAACTTTCAATTCATAGACGTCCCGGCATCCTACAACCTGCTATTAGGACGACCCAGCATCCACGCCGCTGGAGCCATAGCATCGACCCTGCATCAGGCAGTGAAGTTCGAATGGAATCACCAGGAGGTGATTATTCATGGCGATGGCAGTAACCCCATATATAGTCGCCAGACCATCTCAATGATTGGAGGCAAAAGGAGAATAGGTGGAGAAACACACCACCACATCGAAAGGGTCAACATTGTAGACAAGGATAAGTGGTGGAATAACAAGATCGAAAGTATCCTGAATTGGTGTGGGTACGAGCCTAGAAATGGACTCGGCAAAAACCTCTAGGGGATCACTAAGCCCATCAAACTAAAGAAGCATTGCACTACATTTGGCTTAGGGTACGATTATACTTAGGAAGAGTTCCAGAACTGGTCGCCACCATGGCGCGGCCCCTACGATATGTTGGAGCATCCGATACCTAGCCTGGAGCAGACCTTCCAACCGGCAGATACTATATATGGGTCAGAGGAAGATAAAGCATTGGCAGCCATGAAGAATCTGTTTCTGGAGGATGTTGATATGGACTGTTGTGTTCTCTTTGAGGAGGAAGGGGAGGAAGGCCTTTCCATACAAGCTATAAACCGAGGAGACTGCCTCAGCAATTGGTCGATTAGAACCGTCAGGGCCCGAAAGGCTTCGGGGTAGCAAGGCTAAACAAAAACACCATGCATCTCATTTTATTTTATTTTACTAGTTGATTTTCTTTCCACATTGTCTTTAATTTTTAAAAGAGCTCCGATGTTTCAAACAATTATGAATTTAATCAAAGCATTTCAGTTTATCATATATCTTTTTTTTTTTTTCTCTATCATTTACTCTATTTTTACACAGCATTACTATTACTTACTTTGATGATGAACCAACGATTGTGACTTGCAATGAAACAATGCGACAAAAGGACATAGACTCAGAAGAAGATGAAATACCTGAAGAGGTCATCAGAGAGGTTGAGAATTTTGCGAATAGACCTAAGTCTAACCTAGAAGAAACTGAGGTCGTTAATTTGGCAGATACAGAAAATGTCAAAGAAACTCGCATCAATGTTCACTTGTCGCCATCAGAAAAGGAAGAATATACAGAATTTTTAAAGGAATATGAGGACATATTCACCTAGTCGTATGATGATATGACCGGTCTCAGCACGTCCATTGTAGCTCACAAACTGCCAACAGATCCAACCTGTCCACCGGTAAAACAAAAGCTCAGGATATTCAAACCCCACATGAGTTTGAAAATCAAAGAAGAGGTTACTAAGCAAGTCAAAGCCAAGGTTCTCGGGGTAGTAGAATATCCAACATAGTTAGCCAACATCGTGCTGGTACCAAAGAAGGACGGGAAGGTTAGAGTCTGTGTCGACTACCGGGATCTTAACTGGGCCAATCCCAAAGATGACTTCCCCTTGCCAAACATACACATTCTTATCGACAACTGCGCCAAGCATGAGTTACAGTCTTTTATTGATTGTTTTGCTGGATATCATCAGATATGGATGGATGAGGAAGATGCAGAGAAAACGGCTTTCATCACGCCGTGGGGAATGTATTGGTACAAAATGATGCCATTTGGATTGAAGAATGTTGGCGCCACCTATATGAGGGCTATGACTACTATCTTTCACGACATGATACACAAGGAGATTGAGGTATATGTGGACGATGTCATCATCAAATCCAAGAAAACCACTCATCGCCAGGAATGCCACCTCAGAAACTGGGGTAGAATTTTGAGAAGGATCCTCAAAATTCCGAAGTTGATTTTTCAGCCGTTCAGCATAGCCGTCAGAAGTGTCAGCCCAGTAAACTGGGGCAGAATTTTGAGGAGGACCCTCAAAATTCAGAAACAAGAAAGGTTGCAATGTCTTGAACCACGTCGCAGTCGTTGGTTCATCTAAAGAAACCTATTTTCTACTTACGTTATATTTACTAAATCATACATAACTATTGTTCGAATTGTTGATGTTTAGCAATGCTACCCCAATAATACGCAACACAGGAAGGCAGGGGAAAACGAACTAGACTTTCCCTATTATTACAAAACTCACGATTTTTCTTTGGATGCAGGCACTCGACTTACAATATTGTTAGGAATATTTATGTACGCATACTTCTCAAAAAATACAACTTCTTAGAATCATCACTTGTTCGTAATTGTTATCCACACATAACCTCCCCAGCAGTCACGATATCGTAATCAGCTATCAGTTAAGAAATCTCACTACAATCTGTCCTTTTATTTTCTTGCATTGCATAAGGCTACCTTTCTGCCTTTCGAGACTAAGCACTGTCTCTATCTGCATTTTTGCATTGTATAAGGCTACCTTTCTGCCTTTCGAGACTAAGCATTGTCTCCATCTGTATTGCATAAGGCTATCTTTCTGCCTTTCGAGACTAAGCACTGTCTCCATTTGCATTTTCTTGCATTGCATAAGGCTACCTTTCTACCTTTCGAGACTAAGCACTGTCTCCATCCAGCATTTTCTTGCATAGCATAAGGCTACCTTTCTGCCTTACGAGATTAAGCTCTATCTCCACCTGCATGGCTAAAATACCACCACTTTATCTCTATTTGCATGGCTAAAATATCACCACTTTATCTTTCTTGCATGGCTGAAATATCGCCACCTTTCACTTACGTCTTGCAATCGGCTGAAATATCGCCAAACTTTATTTAAATTCTACATCGGCTGAAAGATCGCCAGTTCATATTTAGATCTCCATCATCATCTATACATATGCTTTCTGTCGGCTAAATAATCACCATTTTACTTTTTACATCGACTAAAACATCGCCGCTTTATTTAAAGTTATGTCGGCTGAAATATCGCCATTACATTTTTGCATCGGCTAAAATATCGCCATTTACATTTTTGCATCGGCTGAAACATCGCCTATTTTATTTAAATTTCTATCTGAAATATCGTCGTTTACATTTTTGCATCGACTGAAACACCGCCTGTTTTATTTAAACTCTAGTCGACTGAAATATCGCCATTTACATTTTTGCATCGGCTGAAATACCGCCAAATTTTGCATTCTTGGGCTGAAATATCTCCAAACTATCCGAGGGCGTCATTGTTCGGAGGAATCATCTTCATAGCCCGAGAACACCATGCCATGCCCGAGGAACTACTTTATATCTTGCATAGTATTATTCAAAGGCATCATGGTTCAGAGGCACCATTATCATAGCCTGAGAACATCATTTCATAGCCTGCGAATCCTTTATTTTGCGCTTCACAGCCCGGGACATCATGGTCCGAGGACGTCATCCTAACCGCCCGAAGACAGGATTCATGGTCCAACGGGAACTTGCATCACGTTTAAGTTTATGCACGATCTACGCCCGTATTACTCACTTGCAGGTACACCGGCTAGCAACGGCTGTCTCGGTAGGAGCGATCCCACTCCAGTTTCCGCAGCTGATCAAGCTTCAAAATACCTCTTGCCCCCTAAACATTGTGTCAGTCTCTTCCGAATCTCCATCGGCATGTTCCGTCAATGGTTCTTGAACTACATACGGCCTGATTCCTGCAAAACTAGGGATATGTAGGCAGCTCAGAAATTGTAGCCCGATCAAATTCTTTTCAAATCACCACTTCCGGTCAAAATTGGCCATCATATCTTTACCCGACAACTCTTTCATCCTTCCCGGTTAAAGAAGGACAGTTGTTGATACCCAATTTTTCCCCTAAGTTTTTATACCCAAAATATTTCCAGAATAGCATATATGTGCATATATAAGCACAACCAAAAGGTTTTGGCATTTCTTTTAATTTTAAAACCAATTGATTGCCTATTTTAGTACAACAAAATCTAGTAATTATTTTCCAAAAATCATCATTTTAGAGGAATAGCTTATTTTATTCTCATATTTATACCAAAATATAATTAAGGTGATTTTTTACATATTTTTATGAATTTATTTGGTATTTTTAAGGTTAAATTACATATAATCGCAAGTATAGCCTATTTTGTAATTGATAGGATTTTATAATTATAAAATTAACCCGAACATTTTTAAATAAATATTTATATAATATTTGTTTAGCCAGTACTTTTAATTTGATTTAAAATTATTATTGCTATTTTTATAAATAAAAAAAATGGGAAAAGTGGCTATTTACAATCTAGCCTCAATTGTATTTCAATTTCAGCCAATTTGGCACCCCAATTCAACCCAACTCAGCCCCAACATTGAGCCCAAATTACCCAGCCCAATTACCACTCTAACCCGACCCTGCCTATAACCCCTTTTAAATCCCGGTCGTTGATCATTTAGATCAACGGCCACAGTTGCTTCTTACCTTTTTTAATCCAAACGACCCTAAACCCTACCTCAATTCTCCTCAACTGCCACCTTCTGAATTCCCTTCCTCTCTCAACTCTCTCTCAACTCACCTCAAACCCTAGCCACAGCCTCTCACTGAAAGCATAATCCATGGCTTCCCAGGCTCATCGGAGGCCTATACCAGCCTATCATGGCTTCTGCGTGCTCGTTTCTAAGGTCCTATGACCAGATCTTGAAAGGTTTCGACCAAGACTTGGCTCGATGACTGTTCTCCGGTCGTCTTCAACCTTTGTCCGGCCAGTCATGGCTATTCGAGTTCGACCTTCGACTCTTCTGCTCAGATCGATGGNTTCTATTCCGGATCTATGTGTGTGTGAACTTTCTATGCATTTTTCTCGAAGTTTCTTTAATTTTTGCTTTCAAAAACTCTTTATTCTTCAACTAAGGTTTCATGTTAAATCTCTTCTCTGATTCTCGACATGTTTTACTGTGTTTTGCTTGTAATGTTTTCTATCTGAGTTAGCATGTTGAAAACCCTAATTTTTTGGGATTTTGCTTGAGTTTCATAGTCTGGTTGTTAATATTCGTTTGACTTACCTTATTTTTTCTATCTGAGTTACCACGTTAAAAACACTAATTTTTGGGGTTTATCCGAGATTCTGAATCTGTTTATTTGTTTATCTGCTTATCTCCTCTAAACTCGATTGATTTCGAAAACCCTAGTTTCCTTAGGTACTATTCGATTTCTTTGAAGTTATTTGTGCAACTCGTCTGTTGAAATTGCTCAATGTGATTCATTTACTTCAACACTCTTTTCTTCATGTGACTCTTTTGGTTCTGAGTTCTTACTACCTGTCAAACTCAACTATGGTTTTCACTCGAATCTTTGCATGTTTCTGATCTTCTTATCTATTGCTAAACACTGAAACCTGACTATCATGCTTCAAATGTTTTCTTTTGAGCTTTTACTATATGTTGTTCTTTTGCCATAGCTTGGCCTCACATGTCTATTGCTTATGCATTCATATATATACTGAGTCCCTTCTGTGATTGATATTTCAAACTCGTAATTGATTTCAAAAAAAAAAAATCCTTTCGTGAAATTTTGATTTTTTACTCACCTGTCACGGGTTAATTGATTCTCTTTCTTTGTTTGGCCTTACTAAACCCTTTCCAAAAATAAGTACAATCCTGTACTTAGACTTAAACACCTACTGTATGATTTTATTGTTCCCTTTTTGGCAACAACCATTCTGCTTACAGACTGATTTTCTTTCCTTATCTTGACCCTGTTAGTATCCGTTTGAACAATAATCACTTGATTAAAAGGAAGTATTGTGTTAATTGATTCTTACTTGTGATTGTTTCCATGTTTGTGTTAAAACTTTACTTATTACCTTACTATTCACTCGTTTTCAAAACTAAAAATACCCTACCCTCTTTTCTTTAAACACACGAACAACTTGAGTTCAAAAATACACATTTACACTTAAAACCTTCTCTTTCTTTATTACTACTTGTGTTGTTGCTTTGTCTAGCCGGCTGAAAGCCAAGGCTAGTCTATGGACTCTTGTTTGCTTTACCTTTTCTGCACTTTGCTTCTCTACTGGTATGTCCTAGTTAATTTACAAGCCTCAACAACAACATGTTTTCTTTAATTGCTCCAGTTTGTCATTCCTGTCTA